>JAQFXY010000194.1:0-46210 GCA_034693865.1 Ceratophysella sigillata
TTTTTGGGGTCATCGCGTCGGAGTTTTCTTTGACCCTTGACCTTTCCCCCGGATCGTAGATCGGGTAACAGTCTCGTAACTAAATAAATACACACGTCAGTAACATTATTAATGAATTACAGTCTAATTAACGCTGTCACAAGTCACAACATATGACATCAAATGCTGCGGTAATAAATGATAATCCGAACAATTGGGGTTCGGTCTCTGATTCAGAAATGGCCCATAAGATAGACTCTATGTATCCATAGTTCTACTGCTACTGATTACCAAGGCTACCATTATTGGCTCCCCGTCATAGCATCCGAATCAAAAGGACCCGTGTCAAAAGAACCCGAGCAGTAGGACTCGAATAATAGGACCCGAGTGTCAAAAGGGTCCGGGCTATTAAAGGATCCGAGCCAATAGGATCCGAGTAAAAGGATCCGAGTGTCAAAAGGATCCGAGCAAAAGGATCCCAATGTCAAATTGATCCGAACAATAAATAATGCAAAAATGAAATTCAAAAACTAAAGATGCAGTGCAGCTAAAATTTACATATGACATGACATTAAAAATTTAAACAATAATACTGCATAACTGATTTAATGAAATATAAATGTAAACTCGCATTCGTACAACGCGAAGGAATTTACTTAAATAATTACCACATTAACTTGTAATTAAATTATTTAGGACTCGTAGCAGTTACAGAGTTGTAGGACGAAGTCTAATTCCGAATCTGCCAAGGCCATGTTTTCCAATCCAAGTTTCGTCGTAGTATGATAGTAGTTGAGAGGTTCGAGTGCACACAATAATTAAAATTGAACGATTTAAACGACACGATTTCGATTTTGTTTAGTTTTTCAGGAGACGATTTCGTTTAGTTCAGGAGGCGCGTAACTACACAATAAAATTTCGCCTTACACAAGCGTCCCTTCAAGTAACAAATTATTCAGTATCTACTATATATTTTGGAGTTTCCGTCCGTCCGTCCGTATGTCCGGCTATAACTTTACACTGGGTAGGGGTGCAGGGGAGCTTAATAGCTTAAAATGTTTGTCTTGACACAGGTCAGGATTTAAAGTATTGATGAACCCAATTTGTTGACCCTGTGACCCATAAGTGACCCAAAAACCATAAAAGTGACCTTTTTGCTCATTTTACACCAGAACGGGAAATCTGTGCATAACAAAAATTAAAAAAAAGGAAAAAATTTGTTTACCTTACATTTTGTTTTGATTTCGATGTATTCTAATTCGAACACAGAAAAAATCAAATAATATTTTCCCTCGCTGTGTTAATCTGTTATACAACAACAGGGTTAGCTGTGGGCGGGTGTGCATATGTGCATTGATGTAATCTTTGAGTTTTTAAAAATTCAACAAAGAAAAATTTGCAAGAAATTCTATAATTCAATATAAGCACTGAGGGAGTTGGCAAAATTTTTGCATCACAGTTAATAATTTAGACCTACGCCTTTGGTGCACTTTTCCTTTTGCAGTTCAGTACATAGCTAGCATTAATGTCACGGAATATGTAGGCGGAATTGGCTAAACAACCTACTGTGAGCAGGTCTGTACACCCTGAGTTAAATCGGTTGTCGGATTTTGTTTTTCCATTTGAATATCCTGCGTAGGAAGGACGTAATCATTCAAAACAAGATTAGCTAACCCACTTGCGTGTTCTGTGTTCTGTATGCTAGGCATTTGACTGGTAACTTTATAGTGAGTCGGAAATCGTATTACGCCTTCATGTTTGCAGAGCAGTTTACAACGGGTTGAGCTACTAATTGTAGTGAATGTTTGATTTTTACCTTTAGATAAAATATTATACTTAGTCTCGAGAAATGTGCCAAGTGAGGTTCACAAAGCTATGCCTTGGGATATACGGGTCTGCATTGGGTTTTGGTGCGAAAAGGATACACGGGTTAGTTTAGTTGCGCTTCTGTATTTGGGCTTTGATGTGAGGAGGATACATGGGTTAGTTTAGTTCACGGGTCTGTAGGTAGATTTTTGGTGTGAAAAGGAAAGTTGCTTTTGTGCTACTGTTTGACCCTTTAACCCGGGTCGAGGGGTTAGTTTATGCTTAGGGTTGGATTCAAAAATTGAAATAAGAAATGTGAGTTCATTTAAATGTACGGGTCTGGGTTAAAAGTATTCTTGGAGGTTAATACATAGGGTAATGAAATGACTGGTGCCCAGTCATACGACGGTGGACGGATCTACGTTGAAAATACGGGTTAATTTAAGTTTATGGCTTTAGTGTGGGTTCGAAATAGGGTAAGTTTCATTTGTTGGGATTTTGACAGGATAAATAGTTGGATAAGTCTAAAGTTTTGAATGTGAATGTGAGCATAAGTTTGACTTTCAGGCAGTTCGAGCTGGTTTTTAGCATTTGACGTTTTGCTTAATTTCCTGTCCGAAGGACGGGCTTCAGCTAGTACTACTATATTCCAGAATTCTATGTTTTAGTGCAGAGTTTACAATAGTTACATTATACATCCCAGTTGGCTACCTGCTCAAATAAATTAAAGTTGCGTTTGATACATCTAATACGAGTATATATAGTTTTTACGACCAAACCCAATTTAAAATCCCTCCTATTATTTTGCTTACCCTATAGTTGCTTTTGCATCATACTTGCATATTGGACTGCATTTTTAGTTTTTGAATTTTAGTTCTCCATTACTTCTCGTTCGGATCCTTTTGACACTCGGACCCTTTTACTCGGATCCTTTCGACACTCGGGTCCTATTATTCGGGTCCTATTGCTCGGGTTCTTTTGACACGGGTCCTTTTGATTCGGATGCTAAGACGGGTCACCACCATTATTTACTCATCTTGATATCTTAATATTCTGTGGAGTTCACTGACCACTTGCTTGATACAATCTAGTTATGGGATAGAATGAACCATTCTGGGCTCTAGTAATTCTGGGTTGTGGATAATGTACGATGTACTT
Source organism: Ceratophysella sigillata (assembly GCA_034693865.1). Taxonomy (NCBI): domain Eukaryota; kingdom Metazoa; phylum Arthropoda; class Collembola; order Poduromorpha; family Hypogastruridae; genus Ceratophysella; species Ceratophysella sigillata. Next base: position 2,944 of record JAQFXY010000194.1, read on the forward strand.
GTAGCTTCTGTACTGGCACAATTACACTCATTTCTAATCAAGCGAAACGTCGTGGAACCTTTTGGGATCATAGCTCCAGGTATGAACTTAGTTGACAATGTTGTACGAAAAATTATCAAATTAGTTGTGTTTAGCCTCAGCGAGTGTTTGTGTGTCTATTTCGTTTAATATTTCTAAGTGATATTCCAGTCCCAGTCAACAGATTGATCCAGTTTTCAGTGAAGTTTCACAATGTTTAACTCCACCGATATAGACGCTATGAGGGAAGTCATAAGACGGCTCCAGGTGAAGATGGGAATCTTGAATGCCTTTTTAATAGTGAGTTTATTTCTGTGCATATGTCTTGCTGTCAATGATTCTGTTCGTTTGATTTGATATTAAATTAAATTATAATCTTTGGTAAATCAAAAAGACTATTACGGTTATTTCATTTTGCAGGCTATTGGTGGAAGCATATTCGGTATTGGCACTTCGGTTCGTATGATTACGAGGATCATTGTTCCAGCACATGTTGCTTGGGTAGGTACTTCTGTATGATAACAAAAATTGGAACACATTTGCATTTGCAATGCCACACTTCTTGTCCAGCATAATTTTCAGCATTTTTGTTCTTGGCGATTTGCAATGTGTAGGTTCGTATGACGTGTGACATGATGATTTACTCCGGACTTGCTCAAATTGTGGCAACGGGATTCTGCTGTTTCACATCTAATTGGAAACTGCCGGTTCCAATTTTTATTGTAAGTCTAAATGAAATGTGTATGGCATGAACGGAATTTTGTAAATTTTTGATTCTCGAAAGTTCTGGAAATTTTTCAATTTGATTAGGGCATTGGAGTCTCTGGATTTGTAATTTTACTGGAAATGTGTTCACTGGCAATCACTTTCTACTTACCGAGTCAGGCGGATATCTTCGTGAATGAGCAAATATACCGAGCATGGTATCTTTGGGAATGTGAACGACTTGGAAGCTGTCGCCAGGCGTTCTTAAATTATTTCTATTATTACATGCTCCCACAGTCAGCTTTAACAACTGTTGCTGTGATGTTACAGGTAATTTGTACTCAGACTTGCTAGCATCTTCAGACTAGACTTCAATCAATGATGAATTGCGTTTATCAATGTAGTCTAATTAAGTGTTTCTTCCAGTGTTTAGAAATAATGTACCTGACTAGACTTGTACGATACATTAAGTTGAAACATATGCGAATTTGGATGTCCCGTGCAGTAGACGCTTTGGATGATGATCTGGATGAACCCGTAGAGCTTGAGAGTACGCTGTAACTTTCAGCGGATCTGGCCGTAATAACTGCATAAAAGTACAATACACTAGAGATTATTATATTATGCAATCCTGTTAAGCATGCGTTTTTGTTAAGTGTTAATTTATGGTATTCCTCCTGGGCTTGTGTTGTTCATTTAGGACCACTACTGTTCTAGTTCTGCGATATGTAACTAGTGTTAAATTATTAGAATACACAATTAGCTTATAATTGTTATTACATCTACTCATTTTTGTTGCGTAAACAATACATATTACACACAAGCATTTTGCCAATCAGATACATCGGTGTTTTGACTTTCCTCCGCATGGGTTTATTTCCATTTCAAAGGATCTCAATGCAAACCTGGTTGCATAAGAGCAGAAGGTGCGGTTCGAATCTATTTATTGAATGGTTATAATGTCTGCGTGTCTTGTAACTTGAGTAGTGTAACATGTAACAGTAACATGTACGTATCTGGTATCTTGTGTAAGCTGTTGTCAGTAGCTCTGTATAACAACAATATGAATAACGCACTGACTTGAGTTTATTGCAGTAGCTACATTACTCTGGGAGCATATTGTTATTACAAAGCAAACTTTTCTAGCCGGAAATATTGAATCTGTAAAATGTATCTTGTGCAGGCACATACTTACTTCAAAACAAATTGACATTGCATTTATTGGTGATGTGGCATGGAACCTTGTATTTGTGCTAACATTGGGTGCAGAGATAAGGCGAGGAGTGATTAGGCTGCTGGAATCCAAATGATCTCATAGTTTCCATTGGTTTTCATTAGATTTGCTAACTTCTGATTTCCCGTCATTACATTTTTCCTCCCAACGTTCTTGGCTGGGAATGATGAGTTTGTATTTGAACCGTCGCCCAATGTTTACACCTCTTTTCGTAATCTGCAAAAGCCTTATCAGTGTGACACATTCACAAAACTCGTTTATTCACTCGTTCCCCAATATCTATCAGTTCAGAGCATTTTTATAATCCCGAAAGCTCAGCATTATGTATAATGATAATGTATGAAGAACAAAACATGACGAGCTGGGAGGCCTAGTAAAACGAATTTGGGTTCTTATCGGCCTATTTTAGGTGTTTCTGGTTCACACCTCATACCTCTACGCCATTTGCTAAAAAAGACGCTCCCTGTCCTAGTCACTCTTCAGCATTTCCACAGGTTGGAAGTCGCTTAATTCAGCTGTGCCATTCCAACATAAACGACATACTCCCAGTTTGGGCTCCAATTGGTTCCAAGGAAGCACATCAGCCATTGAAGCACTGCATAATTTCTCCAGATTTCGACAAATAATCGAAGTTTTTCAAGATGGGCAAAGGAAAAGGATTTTCGGATAATTGTCTCATGCTCTCCGTAGTCGCCATTAATCTGATTTGTGGGGTAAGGAACGTCTTAGCAACTAGCTATAGAATTATTGTTTATCCATCCGGTATAGTGTAAATTCAAGGTTTTTTGTACCTATCGTAATTGTGTGTATGATCTCGGCGGAATTATGCTGCCAATTGACGACTCGATTTCTGATTTCTATGAGTGCTTAGTTTGGTATTGGCTTGGTTCAACTTTAAAATTTAGTTACGTGGTGAAGAATCACTTCGTTTAAAATATTTTGTAGAAGCAGATACCAATTTTCGTATACTCCTTCTACAAACTAACGCCATATGCTAGTCATTTGCTCATATGATGAGCCGACCTATTCGGTAACAAAACGTCAGATTACGCTACACGCAACTCCGATTTCCGGTCGGTCCTTTAATGAAACTATTGCGTTTTATACTATAATGTTAAATTATGTTAATTTTAATTAGCGTACCTTGCGAAGAAATGGTATGTCGTTGCACAGTTTATATGCTTGATATTCCCCCGGAACAATCATATATGCAGAAGCAGGTCAAAACTGCTAAAACAAAAGCCATTAAAGCAATCGAACCAAAGCGCTGTGCGCAATGCTGTATGTAAAATAGTTGTACATTGTGGTTAACAGGGATATTCATTTAAATTAAATTAGGTTAGGCTTCAAAGGACGCCCGAATCGGGATAAAACTTTAGCGGCTTTATTTCTGATTGTTGCAATAAATTCTGACCATCCAAAATTAATTAAGTAAACATAAGTGCAGAAAACATGCATAGTATTCTCGCATGTGGTATCCAGCGTATTTCTTGAGCTCGAATTAACTGCATTGCATTTTATGGTTTAAGAAATACCTCACACTCCAACTAAGGGTTTTAGAATATAAGGTGGGAAAGTATTGCTACTGAATTACTGTATATCGGTACGACATAATCCGTGTTGTTATTGGTATTGTTTGACTTTGAAGCTTCTTTGAATCAACGTTCTTCCAATCCAAAGCTCTATTTTTTATATTTTTAAATAATGGCAAAGGCTATCTCTGGCAATCCGGAAGTAGAAGTTCATTTGCATACTCATGCTATGACGTTATGGAATTTTAAACGGTGAGATAGTATATTTAAATAGGAGTAGTAGTCAGAGAGTCCATGATATCCGTATGAGGAAGAATATGGATTGGGCGTGTTAAATGGAGAATAACGTATTGATTCCATAGTTTAAACCACAAGCCGATATGCCCATTCCATTGTGTGTAGGGCACAAAGTAGGACACGGCAGGAGAGGTGAGAAATACTATTAGGCCACAGAAAGCGAGGTATATAGATTAGGCGCTATTGGACTCAAGTGACAGAGCAAATAGAGAGACGGAGATAAAACAAAATGAGTGCAAAGAGCAGCTTTTCTTATCTTATCCCCTTTTGTGTTACAAATACAATTCCTCCCATTATTAGTGACAGCACTTCCGTTCTGCATAGTTATTACACCTTCCTCCTTTTAAACCATTCTACATCCACAAGCAGTAATTGTGAGTAATAAACATGCTCTATCATGCATTCCAGGAAATCAGTAAATATCATGACTAAATCAACTCCGTTCGTACTACGGCATTACGCATACGATTTCCGAGTTCTATAGTTGAAAGCTATGAGGTAAGCAGAGCTCGTGAGAGTTCTACCTAGAGCTCTACTACTGTATCCGGTATCCGGCCAACTACGGAAGCTGAATTTTTAGCCAAATCTTATCAAGGTCTCTGGATATACGCAAATCATCTGAAGAAATTAACTTCTTTTGAATGATTGAATTAACATGCGATATGCGATTTAGAAATAGTAAAACTCAATTCAGATTTTATCAAATATGAAAATCCGCTAATTCAGCCATTATCATATTAAAGTCCTAAAAATTCACAAGCCATAAACAAGGAGTGAATTGTTTCCCGAAGTATAAAATTCACTGACGTGATGAGAAGCAGGGAGCCAATATTTTGTTCATTGAGATTAAGATTGATCATTTAATTGTCACATACTCGTATCTTAAATAGTTCAGTTGAAATAGTCAATGCTTAAATCCAAACCAATAATCTGAAAACAGTAATAATTACTATTTCTGCATTGGGATTGCGCAGTACTTAATTTTTGCAATAGTAGTTGTGGTAGCATCAGTAATATTGACCTAGACGGAAAGCTTATTTAAACTACAATAACAAAACAACAACACTATGCAATATGCAGCAGAATTTTGCATTTTTTTCCCAGGTTTTTTAGTTTCTGTCTATTTGTGACAACTGGGGGAATACAAACGTATTCTGGAATTTGTACAACTGCTGGTGCATCTTTGTGCATCTTTGTTCGCTTGTACATACTTTCACGATCAACAAGTTAACGAATTTGTAATTATTTTGCTGACAGATTCTTGGAGCCTTAATTTTTTCGCTGGCTGTATGGATGAGATTAGAACCGGATGTTCGGGACTGGATTCGAGAATTGGGTTTGTTTCAGTACTGGAACGGCCTCTACATCTTAATGGTTGCTGGTATCATAATCATGCTCATCTCATTTTGCGGCTGTTGTGGAGCTCTCCAGCCAAATATCTGTTTACTGACAACGGTAAGTGGGATATTCCTTCAATTCTGTATAGTGGAAATGTGAAATTATGAATTAGTCAAAATACTCGGTTGTGTTGGAAAACTGCATCATCAATCCCCGTTGGTATTATGTTCTAAAACTTATTTTTTCACTAGAATTTTACCCTGACGGTTTTTTCTTTTGTCATGCTAATGTTTGGTTCAACGATTCTGCTTGCAACCAGCATTCGACCAAGCTTTGATTACACCTACTTACGGGACCAGTTTAATCGTATCATTAGTGGGGACAATTCCCGGAAAGACAGGTTTCTCATTTGGTTGTCTTACGAAGTAAGTGTGTGATTCTCTTCTGATCTGTGAACCAAATCAAAGGGTAGAGCTTCAAATTCCAGAGTTGGTTGAGAAGAACACGATTGAGAGAACAAAGGCTCAATAAAAATGGATGATTGATGATGCAGGTTATTCAGAATGTTCTGCTCAAAAGTAATTCCTTATCTTGAATCTACTCAGTCGGGAGCGTTTGTGATTTTGGCCCTGATTCTGGAACTGGCGGGTGGGATTCTGATTCTCATCAATGGAACTCACAATTCTAACATATCGCCCTATCTCACCAGAACCTTTGACAAGCTCATCGTTGACTCCAACTACAATCCGAGAGCCAATCGATATCTTCAACTCGTCCAGGAAAAAGTAATTAAATTATAAATACTCACGTAAATTCTAAAGTTATTGTTCAGTAATCACGAACCTGGAATTTGGAACCATACTCGTTGGTTTGAGTTTGAAATGAAAATTACTCAAACTCAGTAGTCTAATCATTTTGGAATTGTAATTAATTTTCTCATAGGTCGGCTGCTGTGGTTCAAACAATTATCAGGATTATGGAAAGAACAATTTACCAATTTCCGACTACTGTCGTGACGCCGTGAGCGGAAATGTGTATCAAGAAGGGTGTGTGGAAAAGTTTTCAGTTTTTATTGAGAAGAGGGCAGGATGGATTGCTGGAATTGCACTCTTTGTCGCCTTTCTACAGGTAAATAATTCCAAAGATGCAGAATCTTTTCTGAATCAAATCTCAAATTATACATTTATTTACAATACCATAAATCATTCTAACCTCAATTATTGTATATTTAGATTCTATTGATTGTCTTCACGTTCGCCTTTGTCAGAAATGTTAGAAATTCGGACGAATCCCGTCTTCCACGCAAACCCTACAGTGAAATCCCACAGCATGTTCGTTAAATTAGTGAAACTGTGTTATTCAATATGCTTAAAAGTTAGTTCCGGAACCTCTGTATCTCTCTGTAAACAAATACATAATTATATTGTGGTAAATACTACCTGGTAAACATTTAGAATCCTGTTACACTCTGTTCTTCCTTTTTTAGCAAACTAGTAGATGAAAGCTGATGTTCTGGTGGTTAACCCCGGAGAATCTGTATCCACTAGCATACTTAATGTAGCCTGCTTGTTTCTTAAAAGCTTACCTAATACACTAGCATACACATCTACTGAATAAAATCGTCATACGAATTAAGTCTCTCCTTACACATATAACAATTTGCAAAAATATCTTTAGTACGAGCTGCATAAGCTGCCATCAGCCATCATCGGAAATCGATCTGCTATGCGCAAAATGTGAAGAATCCTTTTGTTTATTAACTCTTGCCTTGATCGCCTGAACTTTGGCCCCACAGGTGGAACGTGGATATTTGACATGTTAGCTATTAATTGTTTCAACCCGAACGTCGTCTAATTTTGTAGCTTGTAACAAAATCAAGAATTCAGGCTTATTGTAGGTTCCACTTATGACGAAAATAGGACCATATTTGTAATTTGTAATATTAGTATAATATGTAACATTTATTCACTTCACAATTATTGTAAAAATATTTTCACACTAAAGAAGTATTTTGTATAAACTAAATCAAGTAGAATACTGGATACAGAATTTGCCCAAAACACAAAACTCATTTCATACGCCGAAGTACATATAAATTGTCATACCAAACATGCTCCTATCGTATATAGGTCCATCATCCATCCTAACCTATCCATCTATGTTCGAGAACAATTTGCACCATTTTCTATCACCAATTCACAACTAAAGAAGATGTATGGTAAACATTAAAAACGCAATTTCATAGTTATAGTATAATAAGTAGTAGTAACCTGTCTCTAACTAGAAATCGAATATCTAACTACTGTAAGTACAATAAGGTTTGGTTTATACGGAAATTGCATTGAAAGTATGAACTATAGGTCGTGTAAAAACTTAGGACGATGACGCTGTTGGGTTATGGTCCAACTTAAAATCTTACGAAAACGCTTGTAAATGACAGAGAGGGGAAGAAAATATACAAATGGGGATTTTAGCACTTTGTCATGTTCCGGTTTTCATAGTTCATATCGCAGAATGAGTGTCAGAAGTATTAAAAACTATAATTACCAGTGACGACTATCTCCGACAAAAACCGAGTAAATAATTGTATAAATATAAAATGTACAATCCGTTGTTACATACGATTAACAAAGCGGAACGGCAAAATAAATTTTGGAAGCTGTACAATAAAATCTCTGAATTCAACAATACTACAATGGCAAATAAGGTAAGTCAATTAATTAAAATGTAGAATTACTAATGCAAAGCATGTCTAACGATCTGGTATTCCATACACTCAATTCCTATATCGACATTTCTCACTTTACAATACAATCAGGTCTAAATATAGGGAATTTTAAGCAGTAATGTAATGTAACTTTTAAGATATGTGACAGTAAATACTTGCTTCTTCACAGCTTTTCTTGCCTGCTTTCTGTAGTACCAATGGGCCCATATTAGAATCCCATATTTTGACCGAGAACTGATTTGGCGATTGAGGTATTGGGTGTCAAAACATTCCACACTGGATAGGAATGGAAAATGCTTTCATCGAAGCCAGTTATTGTTAAATAAGTGCTCTATTAGCCGAGTTAGTTGAATTCGTCTAGCCCAGGAAGGACAAGGGGTAGGGAGCCTGGGGGAAAAAGTTGGGTATGGCAGCAGTTGCAGGAACAGAAGCTGTGACGTAGGATGTCACTTTGGTAGGCACGACTCTTGTTGAGTAGATGGTTGTTTGCGTGGGTTTAGAGCCGAACTGAAGTCTGAGCGTCTTGGTCTCCACGATGGTCGTGACGGTATCGAAGACGACGGGTGAGGACTGGGGCTGGAGTTGGTACTGGGGCTGGAGGGAGGGCAGGAGGTGGGCTCCGTAGAACGGATTCGGATTCTGCATTGGAATCGCGTGTTGTGGTTGGCCTCCTACTCCGCTAAAGTAGCGGAGGAAAGCGATTTGGTCGGCTGTGAGGTTGGAAAAATCCGGAATTCCTGCATCCGCAGCTGCTCTTGCTTTCGGAATCAGAGTTTTACTTGACTTGGGCTGCTGTGGGGCTGGTTTGGGATACTTTTCGTCCATGGTACTTGGGTCAAAGTCCGAGCCAACCGAGGTTAGTTCCTAGCAAAAAAGATAAATTTAAATCCTGATCTTCCGCAACCTATTTTAATTTTATTAAAACGTACTTCTGAGAAAAAATTAACATAAACCTGATGCATTACAACTACAGTGGAAAAATTGTTTGCCGTTTTATGAAATAAATGTGGCATGTTCAGTTCGCAAAGTTTCACCACAATTTAAATTGTTGGCCCCAATCAAACATGCGTAATTAATCTATATTCTATAGTTCACTCACGTCGGGAGGTGCAATGATATGTTCGTAAGCATTTTCATTTTCTTCCCCATCTGCTTCGCTCGACAGCAACTGCTCTCGGTGTTCAGATCCAGCTTCCTGTAAGTAGACACCAAGGGTAGTGGTGGATATCAAAATAATAGGCAGTGAGTTTCGAATTTCATTATCAGAATTACACAATTGGTGGCGTACGTATAGGTGCATGTTCTGCTAATGCATCGGAATTGGAGTTAGATGATTACCTGTAATGCAGTGTTGAACTCGGTAAGAGATTTACTAGGTGCAAACTGGAACAACTCCATTGGCGGAACCGTTTTATGGGCTGTGACGAGTCGTGTGATAAAGTAAGACTGCGTCAACGTATACAGCGTCGTAACTCCTTCGTATAATACTGGCAAAATGCTCGTTTTCAGCATGAGCTGGAATTTCATATAAACATTAAACGTGAACCGCGGTTAAGCGGATAGAACCGTCATCAGATAATCATAATTTCAATGTACTAACCTGAGTTGTACTAAATGTCTGCGTCACCGTTTCCAGTGGAGGTGTAGCTGTGTCACTTCCAAGAATAATGAGTGGAAGCGTGGCAACGTCGTTCGAGCCTTCCAAAATCCGTTCGTAGGGCGGACGAGTGGCCAGAATGTTTTCCAACGAAGGGTCTCCAAAAGACGAAGCTTGTGTTGGTTGAATCACTTCTTTGGTGAACGTCTTCGTGAGTGTAATATACCGCGTGTTCTTGACATTTCCAGCCTGAAACACGTATGGAGATCGAATCGTAGCAATTTCCAAATACTTGTCCAAATCCGAAAACTCGGATGGCGTGATTGTAGCCACTCGAACGGTTTGTGGGAGTAGTTCCTGTTCGTCCTGACTCAATTCGTTCGATTCAGTTCGAGTTTCTTCAAGGTTCTGTATTTCGAGAGGTTCTCCGTTCTCACTGTAGCCCTGCGGGTATACGGGCCCATTCTGCTGCTGGTGAAGAATTTCCTTTTGGCTGGATGGCGTCGTGAGGAGATCCTCTTCCTCTTTGGTCCGGATAATGTTAACCTTGAATGGATTTATAATTGTTAGTAGTTAAGTTGGTACATATCAATAACACAGAGTCTAGTTGTAATTTACAATGCACTGTGACTTGTGAATCTTATTTAGTCATTTTCCGGATTATTTACAAGGCTGGATAGGAAGGGCATAAAAGTGGTATTGCCAACGAGTTTCAACTTTTGTAGAACAAGAGGAACGTGTCATTTTACCAAATGTCACGGTTTATTTTTTTTTAAATCGTGAAAGTGAGAATGTTGTCAGATACACTTCAGAATTTTGCTAAAAATAGTGGTAGGACTTCTTTAAGCACTTCAATGCAAAATGGCAGTTGCATAACCACGCTATCTATTTTCCAAGTCTTAAATCAAGGAATAATGGCGCATAAAATAATACCTTGGGCTTGGGTGAAGGCTTGAATCTCCATCTTCCTGTGGGTCGATTGAGCTTGAAGCGATAGATGGAAGTTGAGGATGTGGGTGAGATTTGGCGAGTGGCTGGAGAGTAGCCACCACCTCGTTGGGCTGTCGGAGTTTTGAAAGTGACGGCCTCCTGGTAGTTCTTTCCATTTCCTGAATTTCGGGTTCGGGAGTTGGGTGTGAATCTTCGGGATGGAGTTGCTGTAACCGCATTGCTGTAAACGCTCACTGTGGGCAGGATTTCTGGGTCGGAATTTTGACGCGATTTGGAGGAGGATCGATTTCTGGATCGGAACCGATTGGTTCGTCTTGATGAACCCGCGTTGTCATCTGAAGTGGCTTCATAGGAAGCTGGAGGTGGGCGTTCTGTCAACTCATTCGACTCTGTGGAGGACTGTGGCGTTCTGTAAGTAAATATTACTATCAGTAGTTACCGACATTAAATGAGCGAGCGACAAGAACCTAGCGAAAGGTAACCTTGCCACCTTGCGCGCGTTGGGAAACCTTACGTAGCAAGTCTAGAACAAACGTTAATCGTTTTCCAAAATTATCAAAATGAAAAATTTGTCCGCTGCAAATGAAAGATGCTAAGATGAAGATGCCTATGCCTAACTTCTATGAGCTGTAAAACTTACTTGTTACTTGCAAATCGATTTGAGAATCGATTAAGGTACTCATTTCTGGAACTTTGCTGTCGAAATTGCTTCCTTGACGGGGTAGCTGTCACTACGTAGTCGAACGATTTTGCAGGTGAAATATCAACGTAAATCTGTGGTTGTCTTGAATAAGCGTTTGGGCTGGGTACTGCAGAGACGTAGATTTGAGCCTTCTTTTCCTTCTGCGGTAGAACGTAGAGTGTTTGCTCCTCGGAAGCCGTAGGCGTTGGCTCAATCACGGTCACTGAAGGTTCTACTTCCGCTTCATCGTCCGTCCCATCTTCGTTTTCAAGCAGCTCTTCGTCTAGCCAAAAATGAAGCAGAACATTAAATCAGTTTCATCCCAAAAGCAAAGTGCAGTTATCTTATAAACTCAACTAAATCTGACAAACCAACGGGTCGAAGAATACGTTATTCAAATTATTTATCCAGAATTGTGAGTTAAAGATTTCATTATGTCCGAAAATGGAATTATAGAAGCGTTGTCTTCTTAATTCTAAATATGCACGGAATAGGGAATCTTGATATTCGTCCGACAAAATATATGCACGATGCGCTGTGCTTAAATACACTATAACACCGACTCAAAAAATGTATTCGGCGTTTTGCCTAATTTTCTTAAGTTAAATATGCAAAACCCAAAAATCTATATTTTAACACCGAATATACGGAGAACCCTTATTATCAGTCTTTCCAGATATTCTTACTAAATCTCTCGTCATTCTCGAGATTTGAGCTGGAGACGACCGATCGTGCTGTATGAACTTCCTGATTCTCCGAAACAGCCTCCACTATGAAGGGCTTCTTGGGCGTGGTGCTAGAGGACGAGGTTGGAGGTGCAGGGGTCGTGGGTGGCGGTCGTTTTGGTGCAGGTGTGGTGGTAGGTGCAGGTGTGGTGGTTGGTGCTCGAGAAGCAGTGACAACGAAGGGTAATACAGTGGACGAAGACTCCAGAACCCGTGCATACTGATTCCCAATGTAAGTACCCAGGATCTTCGTCTCATGGACCGTCGTCACTCCGTCCTTCACCCGTGTCTCAAAGCTTTGGCTCACGAGTCCGGTGGGAAGCTCAGGCAGCTTGGGAGTCTCCTGTTTCGATGAAGAGCCGGAACCCGGTTTGGCTAGTTTGAGTGTGAAACCCTTGGATGGATTGGCCGAAGTTTCTTCTCCAGACTCACCGCCCTCTGACACAACAATGTTCACTTGTGTCCGAACCTATTCAAATCAAACAAATTCCATGTCTTATAGTGTCACTAGAAACATTACCTTGTACGATTTACCATACATATACTATGTATTTAAATTAGCGGGAGCCGTAATGTTAACAAATCAATCGGAATCGGAACTCACTATACTGCTGCAAATCTTATGTCGATCACAACAATCTTATGAGCTAATGTGTATTCACTGCAAATTAAAACTAGGGTATGAGTATACAGCTTAACAGAAGCATAAACCTAACCACTACTGACCTCCCGCAACAAATCTATGCTTATATGTATTTAGACAGACAAACTGCAGACTGCATGAGAATAATTAGACGAGATCAAATTTACTTTTTTTCCAACAGGGCCAGTTATAATTAACATAAAATCGGTGGGTTCTTTGAAAGGTTTAAAAAGTAAGGGTAAATAGTTCACTATTCTATACATCATAATCTTTGGCTTAGAAAGGATATTTACTTAAGTAATTAAACGTATCATTATGAACATACGAGAATGGTACTACGTACACGTACGTACATGCATACCTCCACAATACAGAGGGAGCTCTCGAACACAGTGATTTTGTCAATTTACGAGTTTTCAGTATTTATAATTTCCAAGAATAGGTAAATGGCGGAGATTCTTGGTGCTGCATACTGCTGCCTCAAGTTTACATATCAGGTAATTGAATCAAGTCGTGCATAGCAAGTGTTCGGGCAAGAGCAAGATGATGTTCTTGTTCTCTCGATTCTCGATGAAGCCTAGAGCCGACACCTCATTTCGAAAAACAAAAAGCCTTATACGAAGTCAAATTCAAAGACATGTGCTGTTCTATTGCAACGTCCCTTTCAGGAACAAATTCTTAGAACATCTACTACACGTTAATTTATGTCAAGTCAGACATGAACGGAAACTATCAAACAACAGAAAATGTTCATAATTCGGAGAATTTCAAATATCGTATACAAGACGAGATACACATATCTGTAGGTCCGTTGTTTTACCTAAACCTTAAAATATCACAGTGTGACGCATTGCTCCCAATTCTAGACAAACTTCTCGCCCTGAGTCAACGACTACGACTAATAATACGTAACAACGGATGTGTAAATTATTTTTGAATGTATTTCTATTTTTGAGAAAGTTGGATCTAGCTTTCCCTGATTAGGATCAACTCTTGAGTCTACAGAAGAGAGCACTTAATCTTTATCGCATTGACACGCTTCCTGATGATAAAGTATAATACCGAATTATTCCCCATCGACATCATCATCAACTGTCGCATATCTTCAGATATGGACAGATTCATGAAACCTGTTCTGCTCTTTTGTATTGTATCTATGTAGTACCTATTGTTGTTCAAAAGTATTATTTGCACATTACACGTTTCAATCCCCTGTAAACTGAGGGCATCAAAGGAGAAACAGTTTGGAATTTTAAAAGCACTGTCGTTTCCTATTGTCCATCTATGTATGAACATAATTATACAATGCATACATGTTGTTGGGACTGAGCTGAAGCCCGAACGTGAGGGAAAGTATGTATGTTGTCATAATTTGTAATTCTCCTTGCATTGATTATTAAAGAACTAGGATTTGACAGCAGCAGCGTGTGTACTCATATTTTTATTTTACAAGATAAAGACAGATCCTTAAACTTAATAGCTTGTTTGACAGGCAATTTGCAACGGCAGTAGTGCGGTGGTAGTACGATTACGATATCCGATATTATGTGTTTTCTGTGATTTGCGATAAGTGCCACACAGCTATTATAACTTTTTTCTGAAGGCCCGATTATTGCGATTTGCGTTTGAATTCGTACTACATGTTAACAAAATCTTACCTCCGGCTCAGCGGTCACAATAAATGGTTTCTTGTCAGCTTTCGGCCTTGCTGTGGTCTCGGACATGAGGTTGACATACTGCATTACGGATGATGCTCCTGGGGTTGCGGCAGGGGTTGGGCTAACTTGGGGTTCATATTCCGATGCTTCAAGGAGCACTGGCGTCACAGTGTCCTCTTCGTTACTCTCCTCGTCCATTGGAATCAGCTTGGGCTGACGGGATGATGAGGTCGTCGTCGTTGTGGCGTCTTCGTTGTGTTCTACCAGCTTCGTGGGCTGAAGCAAAACTGTTTCTCTGGAACTTGCGATGGCGGATGGTTCAATCAGATCAACTGCAATTAAATTAGTGAACATATATATCAAACACGTATTTCTCTACAATACATAGGAAAATATTCACAAGTAAAATACCAGTTTGGGAAAAATAGCTTATAATGGAATTACGAAATATAGTAGTATGGAATAATTAAACAAATATGATCTTAGCGAGTTTTTTTAGAGATTGACATGGGAAGATCATTATTTCATATTAAAGCATCTTCAACGAAAAACTTGAGAAATTCGGCAAGTGCTAAGTTTGGCTCGGACTCGAGCTCTCAAGGCCTCTCCGATGTTTGTATGCTTTGTGTACTCTCTGTAAGTGTCCAGCTGCCCTTTAAAACTGTTTACTTCTACTGAATCCTACATAGTACAGCGCAGCCTCGTTTTGAGATTTAATTGGATTTCAAATATAAACGACTCCTTACCGTGCCGTGCTTCATTCATACATATGATTCGACTTTAAAGTGAATAAACTTACTATTTCCCATGCATTCCGCGTATCAGCGTTAATTTAAGGATCCGCTGAACGTAGAGCTAAAGTTTCCCGTATATTCATCGGCCAGACAGAAAGACAGGATTATTCTACAATATACATACGACTCTTGTATTGTGGTATAAAAGACAAGCTCAGACAGTTTCTGCATTCCCTCTTCAAATCTGATATAATCCACTTTACACAGAGAGGAAGTATGCATGAAAGTAGTTAAATTGAGAATGAAATAGCAGATTTTTTATAACACAGGTGGCTTGAATTATTTAATTTAAAATCTATGCAGTTTACACTTCAAAATGTGTTTTTTGTCTTATATTATGAAATCCTTTTTTGGAGGAAAAGGGAATGTCTCTGTAGTTTCCTACTAATCTTAAGCACACATGCATTTTTGCATACCGCATACCCCCGCCGCTCCTTTGTCTTGCTCAGACTTAATTTAAAGATTTACTCGTGCATATCAACAATGACTGATTGTCAATTGTCCCTAGGGATTTTAATTCTAAGCTAAAGTGTTACGCGTTACATGTTACATGTGTGGAACTCTTTTTTGATCAAATATAGAATTGTGTTTAAAGTAAGATGACGGAATACTTAATAAGGTTTTCGTTTCATGCAGGTGGAAATGTCGCTCAAAACGAAGCGTAGCGTATGTAACTTATTCACGGGAAAATGTGCTCATTGCAAGCGTTGTTGTTGTGTCGGCTGACTGGTTGGGTCAAGCCTCAAGTCGATAGCCGATTGATATTGTTTCGTTGAAATACCAAATGGCGACATGACAGTAAAGCGTTGGCGTACCTTTCTTGGTTTGCGGTGTAAAGACCATGACGGTATTTCCAATTGTTGTCACAAAGTCCAAGAAGCCGTACACAGTCTGAGTCACTAAATTGGGATTAGATTCAGCAGACGGGACATTTGACTTGGCAACTTTTCCATTCTTTGACGCCTCTTGTTGAACATTCTGGAGCTGTTTGGGCAGAACTAGTTTTGGCTTCGGTTTCGGTGTTGGCTTGCTATACACAGGTCGGGACTGGACGTACACAGGTAGGGATCGGATTTCTCCGGCTGCATCAGCATCAACAAAATTCGATCCTGCTGCTGCAAATAAGATAAAATTAGAAGGATTAATGACAAATTAACAGAGGACAACTCGTTTTCAAAAGTAGAGTGCTATATAATATATTTATACCATATCTATACATATTTTACAAGCATTTGGTAAATTAATGTGTTTGCATATGCTAGGCAGGATATTGATTGCATATTACTATACGGCGTGCATATGAGTGAGCAATTAATTACTGTGCTCTCTGAGATTACACAACTTGCATTTTCAAAGTATTGGCATCTTGACAGAGCTAATAGTTAATTCTTATTGCAAATTGTTTTGGCCTGTGGTGCATTTGGGTTGCAGTTTCCAAGTGACAGGAAAAGGATAATAAATGCAATGATATTTCCGCATCATAAATGCGCACAGTATACAGCAGGACTTAATGGTGTTGTAAAAGATGGGTTGGACTTAACGCCTGGTTGAGCTAAAACATCTCCTGTTCAAATTAGCCAGAAGCTACTCGCAATTGGTCATTCATCACATTTCCGTAAGCCTTAAGTCCTTTAGTAAAAGTTGTCCATCACCATACCAAACTAAATATCCACGCATTCAAGATACAAGCATCAGGATAAAAGTTTGAACTTTCTGAGTTTGAGTAATAACCGCTTAACTCCTTCACTCACTCATTATGCGTGTAAATCCTGTTAGTATATAAATGATTAGTGTCACGCTCTTTAACACCGTCCGATGAAGAATTGCAACTTTTTATCAACATCCTCATATTTCGTATGGTAATTTTTAAAAGCTAATTTCCGTTTCTGTATAAAAAAATGTCTACGTAGAATTGTATTGTATGTTGTATTGCGTATTGCTGTGTTTGTGCTGTGGTTGTATTATTTCCAATTTCCAATGCCCTCTATTCAAATAAATTTTGATGTTTTTATGATTATTCATTGCTAAGTACTGGATAATTGTGTAGAAAAGTTCGTTTTTTTTTGTTAAATGTTTTTTCCTTCATTTCTTGACAAACTGCATTTTTGTCTGTCTTTTAGCTGTTTTTTTTTAAATTTCACGCCTGACCACCATGCGTGGTTGGTTGTAGCCTAGGCCTATATATTTTACAACTTAAAAGCTTATCAATCACGGTCAAGTTTTTTCCCTTCGTATTTGGGATCAGTCTCAACTCGAAAGAGGAGATAGGCACGTAAAGTCTTACGGATACACTATTTTGTAATGCATCCTAAGCAAGGAGGTCAGTTTGTACTTTTTTCGTATCAGAGTGTTGGACATGGATGGCTAGCGCTGTAACTTATCCCAGGTGTAAACAAACAATTTTAATCAAAATCACATGTTCACGCAGTACGTACGTATATACATACGTTATGGGAATCTGCGTGTGTGACTAATCCTTTGAGTTAAAATCGGCTCATTGTCACCTGTTGGGCTATATGCAACTAGTTACTGGCTAAACCTGGATAGTTGATAGCTAAACGTTACAGTTACGTTAGCTACAGCTAATCTTAGTCCTGAGTTTATATTAACTATAGAAATCAAAGTTTGAGCATTTTACAATTAAATTAATATTTTATACCTAGAGCTTCTAGTTAACCCAGCATTCGTCTATTTTCTAGCATAAGATGTCCAATTCGAAAGGTCAATGTAAATATGTCAAGTGTGGTTCCCCATTCTAAGTCGTAATCTTCCTGAGCTAAGCCGCTCTGTGCATGAATATGAATCAAGTGCGTTTCAATTTGTGTTCAGGCATGCAGAGCCGTAGGTGCTCGTGCGCTATTGACATTATACAATATCAGAGAGTACATCTCACTCAAGATCAGTTGTTGGTAGTTTCGTCATCTCCTAATGTCCCGCAGAGCCCATTACGTCAAGAATGAGAAGTGTCCATCAAAATTATTTTAAAAATAACAATGTTCATTTAAATAATGTGCACACGACGAAGCATCTTCCCCTTAAGCCTCTGACACTACTGTGAGGCTGCTGTGGTGAATGAATGGATTAGGGAACTATGGAATTGGCTCGTAATTATAATTGTGCTGATTGGCGTGATCGTGATCCCACATGCTTGGGACATATTGTGCAATAAGAGTGAAAGAGCATATACAACTAATTATGGTGCGTTTGGTGAAGGGTGCAGGCAGAGCAAATGCTTTCTGTTTCAAGTACTAACTCATTTTCTGATTCTGGCTGTGGCGCAGAGGGTTGAAGGGACCTGGTGATCGGCCTTTGGAACTTTCACCCCTTCCTCCTTCAGATTCTCCGCTCGCCGGACTTAGAGAATTCAAATGGACCCCAACTAAGCTCGCTGTTCACAAATATTTACACAAAAATAATGTTCTATAATTTATCGAGTACCAGACCAGATCACAGATTAACGAGCAATCTGTGTGTTGACGTTGTTGTTGGCGTTGGGTGTCAGGAGTCAGCCAGCAGTCAGCAGTTGCCAGTCACCAGTTGCCAGTCAGCAGCGACAACGACAATGCGATCAACAAATATTGTGACATTTTGGCTTTGAAGCATTCAAATTCCTCCCGCTTTGTAATTTCGCGCTGCATGATTCATGATTTCAAGGGCAAATACTAGAAATAATAATGCTTTTATCCTAGAATAGAAACCACAACAGAGTTCTGAAGCCACAACCCGCGCCCGGCGCCGCGCCGCGCTAGAAACGGATATTTATTAATAGAGGGCCCACGAATCAGTGCCAAGCGCTGATCTTCGTAGATGAACTAATAGTTACAACGTGTACGGCAATACGTTTTTATTTAGTTGTGTTCTGAGCTAAATACTGAATTTACAACAACCCATCAGAAGCAGAATAAAAACTCTTGATAGAACGAAAGACACATGTCTACACATACACCAAATTGAATACCGCTTCTGCTCGTTCTAGGTGAAGATAGCTGGGTTTTCGTCGATATGGGCTTCAGCTTTAGGCCATCATGATCATGAGATTGTGCTTGACTCAAATATTGGTTTCATTTACATTTACTACTTGACTACGACACCTTGCTACTTGCTACGTTGTAAAGGCAAGTCTCGGCTATCCCAATTCACTTTGGTAAAAATGTACATCCGGTAATATGAACTTCGGTCAAAGTCAAAACGACTCGATAATATTGTAATTCAGTCAAGTGAATTCGATAAAGTCACCTACAATCCTCTCTAATGTTACAAATGCTGATGACCGAGTCAAATCTTGAAATTCATATGGCCAGAAGCCAGAAGAAGAAGTTAGCAGAAACTGCCAGAAGACTCGTAGTGTGATAAGTTTAAGGAAAACTCTAAGCTCTTAGTAGACAGCGTTCCTGCAACTTGTTGACATGCCTGCGCAGAAATGAAGAGAATACCATTTGGGTGCATCTTCTAACGGATCCAAATTCATTTTAATTAGCATATTTTGCAATAAGATGGCTATCATTTATATTGATACAAACTAAATCGTTGCAATATTATTGACTCTTATTATTATATCCTAGAGAACTCGATCCTACTTTTACTTTCATCTCGAGGTGTCAAGACTAAAATAGTTTGAATTTGAACGGAGCGTGAAGTATGTCAATTTCATTCAATCAAATAACATCTCACACGTCATTCATGTTCGTATTAATTATAGAGATGGATCCCATCCCAAAACATCCCTGCTCACAATTGAGCTTTGGGAACCTCGGAATTTTGAATGGGCCGAAGATGAGTCCACAGGAATAGCAGCAATCAATCAAGCATGAATCTATTCTCATCCCACTTCTCAATCAGTTGGATTATGTATTGATAATTCACGAATCGGATTGCAAATTGCATACCAGCATTGATTTGGACAAAAGTCAATCCTTCCGGCGTGGCCTTTACAGCCTATTATCATTTGATTACTGACAGGGGCATTTGTCAGGTTGGAATGTGTGCATATTAGTCTCCTAATGAGTAACCTGTGTTTTTGGGACAATGGACTCTTCATTTTCAAAGGCTCTTTCATACGAATATTATTTAATGAATACAAGGAGGCAAAATGTACTTAATAGCATTGATATTTCGTACTTTGTGTTAAACGCCCCGATTCGATTCCGAATAGCCGTTTTCTCAGAATAGTATGCATAAGTGTAGTATTTAATGATGGGCCTACTCTCCAAGATTTTGTGAATGTTCTTATGAGCTTGGATTCAAATAATTAATTACGCTGTAAATCGCACTGAAATATTGGGAGTGGTTAAAGCTGAACGATATTTTCTAAAACGATTTGAGTTTTGTGTAGCTACGAGTACACTTAAAATCAAGAAATAAGCCAGTTTCATTATCTCTAGAACGGGCTAAAATTGTAAACCGAAAGTGCATCATTCCTGTAATAATCTGGCCATTGGGATGTGTAAACGTAAATATAAACAGCCATTTAGTTAATGATCATGAGTATTTTCACAAATAAATTGTATGTAAAATTATTTTTAACAAATGAACATCAAATAAAATATCAATGCACGAAAACCAATTTTTTATTCGTTACATTTAAGGCTTTGCCGAGCTCGTAGTCTTGATTTCTGACGCCGTTAACGAGAGTAATTTCTATATAGAGAGTGCAAACAATCAATATTGCAACTTGCAACAAATTATTGGTTCGATCAAAAGGTACATTATATCAGTATTTGCATATTGAGCAAAATTTAACATTTATTTATTTATTTATTTAACCGGCCGAGCCTTCCGATATTGTGTATTTATAATGTATTAGCACAGAATGCATTACCTATTGTCATGTAAAGATTTGATATTGAGATTTTGGATACTCAAGCACAGCCAGAAAACCATCAGCAGCAGCATGAAAGTGTTGAAGCGACTTGACTTGACTTGTGTATGAAACCACTAATAAACTCTTGATTGGAAAATAGAAACTAATAGAAAGACTAAACAATGTTTTTCTAGCTAATGATGACATCTCCACAATACGATACACAGCGGCTTTACAAATTGAGCTTTCATTAAGGATTCATAACAATATTATCGAGTTTCACTTGTGCGGTTCTCTAGCTGCTTCATTTTTCTGCGTCTCACCTTTGTTAGCAAAATAGCAAATGACATTGTCTCGATACACAACTTTGGAATTATTCGAGAATAATTATTCGTTCACGTGTATCAAAGATTTGTATTGAGCTGATCACAGCAAAAAATGTCAAATATTAATGCCGTGTAGGCTCAAACTCTTTCTCATTTGGCATGTGTATGTGTAGTGCAAAGCTTTTACAATTTTGAATAGAAAACCTGCTGCGGGCAGGCCTGTATTTGTATTTGCTTAATTTAAGCTTATTTATAGTCGATTTGGTATACGTACAGTACACATAGATACACTCATTCAACGCTTATAATTACATTAAAGTTACAAACGCCGCATTGCACCTTGCTGTTCCCAGCATTTTAACTATCAAAATACTAATAATATGCCATTCTTGCATGCAAGCTTGTAGTAAATACAAAAATAATCCTAGAAAGTTAATGTGATCACAGTTTCTCTGCCTGCATCGTTGCATTACGCTAAGTTGGTTTCATGTAATGAGCAGTTAATTCCATTTAATTGCTGAAAGCATCAATATTAAATTCTACAAGGAAATGCAAGCCTCCGTAATTCTGTGTATTAAAATTATATGCAGTACTTGGTTGGTTGACAGCAATTTGTGCAATGACATATTACAGTAAGTATACGAAAAAGTTTTTTTGTGTCTGTTAATGTAAATCTTAACTATAAAAACTATTAAAATAATCCTTACATAAGCTCAGCGTGTCATTTACCGAGGAAGAATAGGATTGCAGATCGCAGAATGCATATCAGCCGATTAAGTATTTCAAATTGCAACTAATTGCAAGAGAATAGGCTGAGTCTTAGACTTCCTTATATTATCCGAGAACAGAAAGGCCCATTGTTGTCCGTCAGTGTCCTATTTGGAATGTGTGTAAGCATATTGAGCATTGTTAATTCCTAATTTCATCCACCCTCAACTTCCCTGCTTTATGCTTCATTTGTTTGTAGTAGGTACATAATATAGTATCACTTCCAGATTTATTATGTCATTTGCACAAATATGGCAAAGCCACGACGTATTGCACATCTGCAATATTGAGTTCACAATTGACCACACTTGAGTTGGAATTCCTGACACGTCGGGCCCACGGTAATAAATAATCAAGAAATCGTATCGTAAACATTAATAGGAAACAAAGCCGTAATTGAAGACCATATATACATGGAACTAATAATTTGTGAAAAGACAATTTGGAAAAAGCACAATGGGTAATGTCCTATTCATTCGAGTTTAGGTGTTACTGAGTCCCGTCTCTCTCATTGACTCACTTCAGCCAAACTTATGCAATATTAGGAGTTACCGGTACACTGCAGTAACGCTAACACTCGCTCGTCATTACTATAAACTTCATATTCGAGCATTGGAATTGTGTATAACTATTACTCATTACTAAATAGGAATAAACCGTTAAAGTAGTCAATAATTTGGAGAGTTATTGTGTTATGGGAGGATGATTCAATTTTATTTAAAGATTTATGGAGGCTACACGGCATTATGTAACAGGGTTTACTTACGCTACAGAGAAAAGTGCCGAAGGCTAAGCTAATGTAATTTGTATATAGATGTTACTGATTTTTTGGTAGGCTGATTTACATGTATATTTGTTAATGGTCCATCAAACGTTAACGTTAATCGGCCGACTTTCTCCGCGCCGTGCTCTTAGACCTGGAATTTCCTATAAAATAATTTATACTGTACGAAATTGTAACACTTTTAACACTTTGAAATGGTTTGTTTAATTGCCGCTGTAAAATTACCAATCACGTCTCTAGCAAGCGGTTGCAGAAAAAGTTCCAAACCGGTCTTAGTTTTTTCCCGCTACGAAAGTAATTATCTGTTGTACCATGGATGTGTTAATGTTCTAAATTAGCTTTCTAGGCTACCTCTTAGTCGTCTGATTTGTGAAGCACAATATTCAGCTATTTCACAATTTCTTATTGTCTAAATGTGTACCTATGCAATTTTCCACAATATGTACGTTTCTTTGAGCCTAAATACGGCTTGATTAGGTTAAATGGAATTGTGCCCTATTGTGAATCTGCAAGAACGGCATTTAGTGGATGAGAGCTCCTCTGAGTCAATAATTGAGCCAGAGACTAGAAGAGGTTTAATATATCGTATCATCGCAATAATTCCCCAGCGGATTGCACCACAGGCAGATGAACTCTCCTTCTATTCAATTATCTCCGCTACATTACCTCCAATCAACATCATCTTCACTGACTTGGCTCACTAATAATTCCTCAACTCATCCTCCAACTCACTCTCAATGTAATCACAGTGGAGCTCAAGAGATCTTGTTCACGTCCCTCTTCAGACGTTGGCCCAGAGAACCAGAATCATGCACATATCATATCTAAGTACGAACCTACTCGTATCAAGAGTGAAAGTATTTTTTCAATTTGGATTTGCACACGTATTTCTAGTAAGCTTAAGCTCGGTTTAGAAGAGCATTTTGTAGCCACTTCAAAATTTCTAACCTTTTAACTCCTAAGTTGAGCACTTAGTATAATTCTAATTTCAATTGTAAATCTCATTAATGCAGATAATATTGGCAACTGACGTCTCGTATAGGGTAAAGTATCATATCTCTACCTGTCTGTATTATTGCGTAAATGCATATACAGATCTGCTCACATCGAGTTGGCTACTGTGACTGTGCATTCTTAACTTTAACGAAGCGTGCACTTTATATTTAGCTAAACTTTCACTCCTTTTAATTCTGACCGTTTAGAGTAGTAATGCGGTAAGTACTGCACAAATTATATTTCGTAATTTTAGGGTTTGAGATCTCAACGTATATTAGAAAAAATAATATCCCAACTATTTATTTTGAAATCGGTCAAAATCTAAAAACTAACAGCCAATCGTTCCGAAATACAACTCGAGCCAAGGTCAGCCCGGCCTCATTCCAATAGACATACGGCTTCAAAGTAAAAACTGAGTTTATAGTAATTAAGTGTAATTATTCCGATACGGAATATCTAATTGCTGAGTTTATTACGCGTACTAATAAAAGTAAATACAAAATTATGTCATCAAAGCCGTAATTATGTCTCCTTGCATACAAACGAGTTAATTGTCATCATTACATCAATCTGTCTATTGCAAGCTTAAAAGTGTAACATACTAACTGCTCCCCAATAAAAGTCTGAATTCGTCCCACCGGCGTCGTTTGTTTGTCTTAATTAGGAGTCCGTTATAATAATGGACATGGCAGAAGGTGATTTCATCATGTAGTTCTCACAAGGACATTAGATTGTGAGTTCCGAATTAGTCCTGGTTCTGTTCTTGACGCTGCTTGCTAATGATAATGGGAGACGGCTAGATGCAGAACCAAAGTCCGTGAAACTTATGTGTCATTTGTTTGGATGAGTTGTGTTTACGAGATACAACCTTTGCTTGATTTTTAGTCTTGAGTAGTACTCAGCGTTGGAGTTATACGCTCTAATTTCCTAGCCTGGCTATGGCAGATTCATATCTGCATTTTTGACAAGGGAAGGTGATGATGAGCTGATGATTTTCCCCCATTTTCTTACGCATAATAAATAACCTTATATTTTTTATGGTTTTACTTTTCAACTCATTCTGGTTTTTCAATTGCGAAAGATGAGATTAACAACAAGGTTGAGATTGAAATGTTCGGCTGATTTTAATCTGCTTTGGCGTTTTATTTAGTCGTCTACTAGGCTGAGTGAGTAACGAGATGATCGTCGGTTTAATGATCTACTTAATTGACTTAACTCCCACCCACGCCCTTACTCTCCTCTGTATTTAATCCCGTAATTACACATAAGCCCAGGCTGCGTTTCAGTGAAAGGAAAGTAATATACAGCACTCTAGCAAGGCCTCATTTCTTTGATCTCTTTCATAAGAAGTAATTATTGAAGGATGCAACTGCAGCTACACGGTTATTAGGAGCGTTCAGATACGAAGGCTTGTATTCTTGTAGCTGGCTTACCGCTTTATTGGAAGATTTTTACATTCCACAATTTTAGAAAATTAAAACAAGAGCATTGACAACTTTTGGGGCGTGTTTAATATATCGTACACCACATCTGGTCCAGGCCAGGTAAGGGAAAACTTTCGCTAATTCGGACCGTTTTAGTTGAACTTATAATATTTGCCGTAATTTTTACGATTTTCACAACCTATTACCTATGAATCGTGAAGGTTATACATATATGCAATGTTATTAAAACTAAATCAGTACCGTATTAGGTATTTTTAGCACAGTTAGTAACTGGCTTACAGCTTGCGTCGTGGACCCTTTCTCAGTTCTGGACGTCGTCAAATCTGACGCTAAACATGTTAATAGGATTAAATTAATCGTCCAAATTTTTAAGTACGTTGTTCAACATGATTGAATTGCGATGATTGTAAATTGCAGCATAATCTTACATGTCGGCGAAACTGCTTGTCGTTACTCAACACACAACAAGGACGGATTTGTCTCTTGTCTTTCATCTACGTATGTATTATTCTGCCAATAAATCACACAGGCTTTATTACACTATTAAACTTAAGATCATTTCCCATGATCGATCTACTGATGAAATACTGAAATCGCCTGTACGGGCTAAGCCTAACAATCTCATTCGATCATTGAAATTCCATGTGGATCTATAGGATTAAAATTTTACGAAATGTTTGAGCCGTTTCCTTGACCCAATCGCCCATGTAAATCAATTGAATCGTATACTTTCAGTTATACTGTCCCCTGGTTTTCGTTCTTGCAAGCGGTATTATGGCTTGGATTTAAGTCACGTAAAATAGCATCTTCAAAATGTTATTCTTAAAGGAGCATATGATAGGTGAACATTTACACGAAACAATTTGTTGTAGATAACTGATGCACCGCAACGATTGCACTGCTCTGATGCTGATACTGACTGGGCTTTACTCATGGTGTGTGGCTTATGATTGTAAGTTTCTGTGGCTTTTTGATTAATAATTTGCACTTGGCTTGCATCTCGCCATTATTGTGCACTCATTTTGACTCTCTGCTGAAGGAGCTGCAGTATATCCTAAGTAAGGTTTAATAATTTCCGAATTATAAACGCTTCACCCTTAGCAATTGCAACATGTACCAACTGAATATACTAAAACGTTATTTTGCACATCAAACCCAACAGCCTAATAATCCTCCTGCCTTTGATTATTAAATAATTTCCCTTAGGTCCTATTAAAATGCTACGAGATCTTTCAGCGTTAAAATAGTGTTACGGATTACAGAGGCGCTTGATAATCTGCACACTAAAGAATTGCAGTATTATAGAATTTGAAAAAACAAGTCTTAAAAACTTTAGAACAATTCGGAATCATCCATGGCATGTGGCTTGTTGTTTGAATGTCCTTTTTCCTACAATTTAGCTATTTCCTTACTCACACGAACTTAATTGCAAACTTGTTCTAAATCCTGAATAAACTTGATTGCATCCGAGAAGAATTCTTTAATTTAAGCAGCTTTCAATTGAAGGAAATATTTTGCGCATACACAATTACGCAGGTTTCTAGTTTCTATGCACCTACCGCAAGCTGCTACTGTATGAAGCCTATCATAAGTGGTGAATGAAAGTGGGTACGTATAATTTTTAAGTGATGCGTTTAAATGTTTATCTTCATCGGAAATCATAAACGTTGAATGAGTGGGACTGGGAACCTAAGCCAGTTCAAAGTAATTACAACCGGCAGTATAATAACTAACGTTACGCCTCGCCTCTGTATTGTACAAGTTAACAAAAAAATAGGAATTCAAATGAAAGTCAGTAAAGTTTCAGGGTTAAGATGATAAAACAATAGGAAGACTAAGATGCTTCCTTTACCAAAGAATAAAAAAATGATTCTTTTCCGGCCTAGAACACGTAAGTGGTTTTTACTTAAATTAAACATGAAATTCAATTTTGGGGAAATCATGCTCCCTTTGAGGTTTTGGTTAGCATCAAAAGGGAAAACTTCTTAAATTAAGGCCTCAAATATGTACATAATAAAATGCACATTCAATTATCTTCAAAGGGAATGGCATAAAGGTTCCCTGCGAAAAAATCCCCTAGAAAATTTACAGGTAAACACTGAAAATTGTGATCAGAGTACTTTAAGTTTGGTTAGGCTGTGTTGAAACATTGAGTTATTGAACACAATTCCTAATATTACATCATTGTTAGGTTAGGTTTACCTTAACTATTTAGTCGACGCTCTTTTTTCGACTTTTTCGACTTTTTTGTGGGAGCTTTTTTGCAAGCATCTTTTGTGTACAATGATAAATAAGTGCATAATACATATACATACAGTATATGTATGTACAATGTACATGGCTCGAACAGATGCCTTAACTTTAAACGGAAGTAGATTGATCAGAAGAAGAAACTTCCATTGTTAGGCTATGTTTTGACATGTTCTGCTCGGCTGACTCTGGCTCGTCTCAGCTTCTTCTTGTGATTTGATTAGGATCTCCATGCTCATCAATTCTTGTGGTACTTATTCCCGTTTGAGATTAATAATCAGTAAGTGGCTTGGCACTGCGTAAACAAACACAGGAAGAGTGTTGGCTTACAGGGAACCTCACTTTCCGTCCTCTGTCATTTTCTATATGCCTAAGCAATGTCTTCCTCATGCTTGTGCTGGCTTTGATCTCTGATTAGCAGAAACCAACGCCTAAGTAGTGTGTTAATTCACGAGTGCTAATCAACTTCTTCTGGCGTATCATCAAATTCTCATTATAAACAATTTGAGTCACCGCCGGAATCGTAAAAGTGAGAGCTCTGGCTTTGTCGCTTCCTTAATCTATGTTAATGAAGCTAAGCTCGATCACATAATCCTGCACTTGCATAATCAACTAGTTTAGCGTGATAAACACTGTATTATTTAATTAAATATAAAGTTTTGTATTTTTATATGCCTTCTGCTTTTTTTCCTGTCTAAATTATAGCGCAAATAGGTTCAGAACCAAGACGACCCAGCGCCAGTAATGAAAAATTCTCCAAGTATTTGTAATTTTTGATCAAATCGGTAATGCATAATAAACGAATGAGCAAATAATTTGAAAATTACTATGACTCTAAACTCGAAATATGAAGAACATCTGAATGCTTTGCTATTTCCACCATTTTCTTAAGTTTTTTTCAAGTAAATATAATACAGAATTAGTATGAAATTCAACATTCTCATTTTGTACTTTTCCATAAACATTAACACTGACGTTGGCACTTTTTAGAGAATTATAGCAACATGTTACTTGTTGATCTATTAAAAACTACAGGGTCAACGGTGGACCCTTCATGCAATATTAATGACAGGCTTGATCAATATTCATCACATTCTGTTCTCACACCTACGTTCAAAACAATGGATGGCTATTCAGAATGACTAATTCTTCCTGACACATTGTAATAGCCCCTAACCCATAATCATAACTTTGTTGCAAGGTAAACCCAATTTTTGTATGATTATGATTAGAGATTAGAGTGAAGTTGGAAAGGCACTGCTGATTCGTCCGAGAACGAAAGTGCTGACAAGCTCCGTGTATGGATATAACAAATTTTAATAATAAAAGTTCTTCTTGTTTTCATATTTTTGGCCTTTTTTCACGACGAGGCGTGTTCACAGCACCCAAGTCTATATGCAAATCCATTAGCCATTCCTAAATGCCAACCTGAATAAAGGGAATTAAGTTTTGAGCGGAACCTTGACTCAAATTATGATATTAATAGTCGGAGTATTGAAGTGTATGTACAGAAGTAGGTATTTAGAATTAATAGTGAAGCTGAAGTGTGCGGAGATGGAGATTAACGCCAGTTCAGCAACACGAAGTCAAGTCAGCAGACCGTGTAAACCTGAAGGTTGCTCGAATCAAAAGTCCTAATCCTCTCATTGGAATTTGGGATGCAGGCGTTGTAAGGCGAGAAGCCGTAGTGTTTGTATTGTAAGGAAATGATAAATAGCTGCATTGTTAATTTACTTGTAATAGAACTGTCAGAATTTACACTTTTTAAAAACCTGGCTTAGTGGCTGCATGGAATATACAATGTTCTCAGCTGAATTATCGCATGCAGTTGTATTTACATAGTAGCATAATATGCTACTTGTAGCAGATTTGTGTTATTTGCCGTTGGCGAACGCAACGTTTAGTGTTTGCGTTGATGTCGTGGTGACAATTGTCAACTCTCAACCTTCGTAGCTACTCGGCGGGACTGGGACACTGGGAAACCAGCACGAATATCTTATTAGATGCGGAACTCAGGCGTAACGGAGTGCAATTTCCATGTTCACAGCTAAACACTTAGCGGCAACCTTTTTATAAATGCATTAGCGTTTTAATTCCGTTTGCATTTTAAATAAATTATTAACAAATTTGGAGTTCATAATTTGGCAGATGCAGCAAATCTTAAAATATGCAGCATAATATATACATTCCTTACAGTTAACACTAAATTCAGCAATAAACCGAATGTATCATTCACGTGTTATACGTTCCGAGTTAAAAAAGAACGACGTACCGGCATACCCATACGTAGAAAAGTGTATCCCAAATCCCAATCCCGATTAAGACGAATCCCTTATGTCCCTGGCTCTTCAATCGCTCAGCCGCTTCAATTTAGAAACACTCTAGTAAATTTTGGTTTTACAGTCTACAGAGTAAAATAATATTCAGGAAGCCCTGGTAGATTCCCACATATTGGCAGATGTACGAATCAATGCAAATATTCATGTTGGACGATCTGGCCAGACTCGGACATATTTATGAAGCCAGCGATTCCTTTGCGTTAGCCACAGAGTTTAGTAGATGTGGTTAGTATGTAAATATTGGATGATTAAATTGACTAAATATATGCAACTTTGGGAGCATTAGTATTTGTATTGCTTGTTGTAGGGTCCGGTTGTATGAAAATATATGGAATTAGGAAGGATAGGATACAATTTGAGCGCTTGAAATACAGGTCCAGGCTTATCTTAGATACAAAATTCAAAAATACAAAAAATGAAATGACTTACCAACTATTATGAGAACTACGAGGGTGGACCATGACACAACATGGATTAAAGTCCGTTTTCGACTCATTTTGACAATCTTGATTAGTTCTTTTTTGCTGTAGAGAAACTGAAATTGACGTTGCAGATAATACTTTGGATTCGAGTATTAATTCATGCTTCTAGCAGCAGCTGGAACACCTAAAAAACCAAATAAAACGTGAAAACAATGGATTAAAGATATTAAAGGCATTCTTAAGTATCCGCTGAATTACTTCGTGTTGATCAAGTTCTGCAAAAAAGTTATAACCGTATAACCTACTCTAACTGAACATAACCTGGCCACAATGTACAGTTAAAGGTCAAATGGTGAAATTGAAACTTTTTGGACGAAGTTTTTCAAAATAACTTTCTTGCAGAGAACTTTTATCGGTACTTCGTATACAAGAAGCGCAAAATATCACACCACGAAGTGTTATATTATATATTATATTATATGTGCAGTATGTAGTGTAGAAGATATGTATTGCAAATTAGAACACGTTTCCTTACACATGAAGAAATTCAATTTTAATTATTTTTAATTACAAGACGTATAAAATAATTTTCGAGATGAAAAGTTTTGCCAAGCCTCGAATCTTCATTCAACTTTCCCCTTTCGTATTTCCTTAGAGCCTGACTCTCTGCCAGTTGAAACAGACACAGCTAATTAGTACAATTCTAATCTTAACAGTCTTTTAATTACACGTGTGTGTATTTCTATCTTCGTTATTATTAGCAGGTGATGAAATATGAAATAAACAGGAGCAGTGAGGAGGAGTAACGACTAACGACAGGACGTCCTTCTGTGCCGCGTCTTATCCCGGCGTGGATTCCCTAGGCTCAGATGAGTTATGAAAAAATCATGCGATTCGCACTTGTCGAATATCTCCCATAGTCTGTCCATTCAGAGGAATGAATGTAAATACGACAAGTGTAAATACTGAGCTGTCCATAGCAAGTGAACCATTAGTTTACATTTCAGATAAAACTTATATTGCATGGATATATTATTATATGAATTTTTCTGAATATTTTAACCAAATGTCCCACCCCAATAGATAGCCAGGTATCCGTATCAGAAAGGCCTTTCTACTTCATACGATTATTTTGTGAGTCGATAAAAAGGGCTAATAATAGCGTTTGTAGTGTTAAAGACGAGAAGTGTGTAGAGAAGAGATGGAAAATGAGATTTATAGAACATCAATAAGTGAGAGACGTTGTTTTCTATGAAAAGTGTTACGAGAGAATAAAAAACGGTTTTATTGCCCCTTGGATTTGGATCCCTTCACGTTACAATCCCATCTCAGTTCGCAGACAATTTAATTATGTAGCTTCTTTACTATTTACTAATTCCTCCTAAAGTACATGCACTTTTGCAAGAAGGCACGGATACGAATCCAAGCAATTGACTCAATTCCTGCCTGTGACATGGGAAGATGCACTGAGGATATAATTCTGAATCAGAAATGACGTAAAATCATTCTTATAATCGAACGTAGAGGAAGCAGAGTATTACAAGCTGCAGAGTTGGTTGTTATCCATTGTCAATTGTCATGTCAAGGTTGATTGGGCTTAGAATTGCAGTCCGTAACATTTAGCCCAGCTAAAGCAGGGTGTGTGACCACATCATTGTATTGCAAATTGCAGAATGGCAGACAGTACATGGTATCCACCGATGGTCAGATGTATTCAGAATTTATACATATTAGTAATTAAAGAATTTGAGACAATAAGGGAATTTTAAGAGGCCATATCTGCGTGAATATATTTAAACCAACGTTAAAGTCGCACCCGGAATTTGTCTGTAGATTAATATTTAAGATGGCTTCAATTGCTTATCAAGCGTTGAATGCAGCGACTGCAACTGCAATTAGCACTGGGAATTTGGAATTTCGACCTAGTCTCAGTCTCGGCGGAAGTAGAATGTTAAATTCTGTATGTATGGGAATTTGATTGCCTATCCGTTCCCACTTTTGCCGAACTTTATAGCCTTTCGTGGTGCTCTGCGATATGATATATCATCATATACATAGGAAATACAATGGGATTGAAAGGAACACGAAAGTGCATCTTCACGTGTGTACTCATAGTTTCCATCAGATCGTGGAATTCAATGCACTCGAGGCCACTCCGGCTCATTCTTCAATTTTTGCCAACACATACGTTTTACATTATTACATTTTCATACACTAAGTACTTCGTAGCTTACGCTGTCACATTCTCACCTCAAGTAGGCAATCTACTAGTCCCATAGTGTTTGGATATACTCAGATGATAATGCCTCAGTAGTCAACGCTGTAAAATTTGAAAATACTGATTTACAAAATTCAAATCATAATTCCAAAGCGTATTGTGGATAGTTAAGGCAAATCAAGGCTAGTAAGTTTTTGTCTACCTGGTCTGATTTTAATAAATTCCTTAGCTGAATCTAAATTTACGAAAACTGAAAATTTTCTTGAAAATTGTCCTGGAAATCGGTAAGGACGTAACTACTGTATGTATCTATTGTCTACTATCTATGTAGTAAGTCTACCCGACCCTGATCGATTTCTTAATTTTATTAACTTGTACTTCCGTCTTGCAGAAATATTCTGTAAAATATGCAGTAAGGCAGCTCATAGTAATTCGTACCTACAAAAGTCTACTAAACAAATCTGCAATCCGTGTCACTGACTTTTCGTGAGTATTCATCATCGTATTCAAAATATAAAACGGAAAACCATATTTACATCTATTGAAGTAACCATAAGAAAATTATTCTATAATGATTTTTCCGAATATTACAAGCTGTTTTGCTTGTTTGTAGGTTGCCTGAAAAGTCGTGTGTGAATGTGTAGCGATGCTTCAAACTACGAATCATTAATTCTGAACAATAAAATACATGAATAACTTTGACAAAAGCTAAAAACATGCCATCCGTATTTGCATTTTATTTAATCTCATGTTTCAACATTAGCTTGAATCAAACTTTTCCTATTTGGTTTCACATTTTTTGACGGGAATGTTTCCTAGAATTAAATAAATATTAAATTCGATGATCCGTCGTCCTATTTAGTCATCCTAGTCCCTACAAATACAAACCGCCTGCATATTATTCTGAACCAAGTTTTGTCAGCTGAGAACAATCGAGGAGTAAAAATATCCTCTGCCTGCATTGTGGCCATATATAGAGAACAATAGGGTTTTGTCGAACCACCGAGACGAAGTACATGAGAATGCTCATCTCTTGGCTCAATCTTGGGAGATCCGACCTCAATTCACCAAATGCTCTTCCTTCCATCTTATTATTATTATTACCATCATGTTGGGATTATTTGCCTTCAGGATTGAACCCAGCTCTTGCTTTCATTTTTAATTCAATGTCAGCTAATTTATTCATTCACTCTCCACCGCAACACTCATTTACACCTACGACCTGTCCCATTCTACCTCAATTCCGCCCCGCCAATCGTCAAAAAATTCAGTTAATAGGACCTAATATAACCTAACATAACTTGTCGATATTAAAAATCACTATTAAATAACTATCAACTATGGAATTATTTTTTTATTTTATTATTTATTCACCAATAATCAGTATTTCAGTTACAGCACAAGAGATACATTATAACAACCCATTTATGGGATTTAAGTCATAATGCGTGAAGTGATAGGTTCAGAATTCAGAAGCATCGGAAATTTGGGTTTATAGTAATGGTTGTTCAATAGTATGCCTAATATTACACAAAGACGAATATGAATAAATAATAATTAGTAATAAGGAATTGTTTCTATGTACAAGATAACTCATAAGCAATTCTGAACATATCACTCTGAAATTTTCAACATAGCCTTTAACCCGACAAATAACCTCCTATTTTGGGATTATTTGGATCACGGGGTCATAAACAACTGGTCATAGCTCATTTAATTCAAGCCTACAACCGCTAAGCAATGAAACATCTAAACTCAACATTTCTGTCAACAACTTTCCGCTTGACTCCATTAAACAGAATCAATTATTTATTTAAGCTTCGATTGAGACACAATTTAAAATTCAATAGAAAATGGTATTTAGTCATCAATTTATAGAGGTGCATATTAATTTAGGATTATATTCTAAATGCATTCGTTTTGTAGGGACTAAATTCGCGGTGAAATCAGGAAACGAAGGCGAATGTGCGGGGCCTTGTAGTCTATGAATGAATAGATTGAAGTAACATTAGATAAACCTAACACAAATCACTGGATGAATTGACGGGGCGCAGTGGACGTTGACCGTAGCTGCCCTGGCGTCATTCCCTTCTGCATTCCTACATAAATGCTCTCTGCACTGCCGAGAAATAACCTCTTGATGTGAAATTGGAATTAGCCTTAATACTAATAGAAGCAATTAACCGGACGTGAGAATGAGCCTAAGCACCAGATCAGGTTCCCCTTGTGGCCATATAATCAGAAAATACATGTCAATTCGATAATAAGACGTAAATCACGTTCTGTGTCAATGGAAGAAGCTAAATCAGCCAGTACTAGTTATAGCGAGAACAAAATTTTAAAATTTAAGTGTCGTAACGCCAAAATTGAAATAATTAGGCAAGCGACAATTCGTTTGAACGAGATTAAATTCCTGAGTCATTAATTTACAAATCAATATTTTAAGAATAGGACGATGAAATATATTTATTTAGACTTTGGCGAAACTTCATTTAATTAAACATGTACTATTGAGCAATCCGCAAAATTAAGATCATTCGTCCTGATGCTTCCTGTATATCTCTGATTTACTAACTTTAGTGATTTATTGACGTACAACTTTGTATTGTTTTGAGCGACTGTGAGTTAGGAGTACAGACGGAGAGCAAAGAAACTGATACACCTCTCCATTAAACTAATAATGTAAACAAACGTGTGCTGTATAGAGACATTGTTTTTGTTCCTTTTGTCTATAGTTTTTGATCCTATAATTATTACATGAAAACAAAAAAACAAGTTTTCCCTTTACATTATAAGGTATTCATCCTCAGAACTTTATTCGCCAGATGAAATAGGAAAAAACAGAGAAGCTCGTTCAAGGATATACCAGTTCTTTGACTCTGTTGTCGAGCACACTACTGCAGCTTATTACCACTTTGATTATATTGGACGTCTCTCTGTGTTACTGTGCTATGTACAGAGTGCCTGAGTTCAGCCTGATGAGATAAAGGTGTGGAACTTCCTTATAGCGGAAATAAATCATAAAGGAAATGAAGTTCTGTTCAGAAGAAAGTATATAGTCAAGCCACGCATAGGCTTAGTGCATACTGCATTGGAATCCTCTCAAGTCTTCATTATTGTTGTACATAAGACAGAGAAGCCAAGAGACGCCGAGCATAGCATAACTACATTAGCACTAGGCACTACACTGACTGACTGACTGACTGACTCTTATGATGAAGCTGGAAGTTATTGTAAATTGTAAAGGAAGGAAGGAACTTTCTATTAGTAAAAGATAAAAATGGGACTAATTGTTACGTTTCAGAATTTTTATTAAACAATGAAGATTCCACGTTTATCGCACGGAAATCAGCAATGCACTCTGCTATAGCATATATCACCGATCATCCTCTATATTTCTACCTTATTTCTACGGAAATGTACCTAACAAAAATTGAAAGATGCTTGTCAAGCCATCAAGACTTTTTGCATATTTGCATAATTGCTAATTCCTTGTTGTCGTATTTTGACATTAATTCCATGTAGCCTACCTGCCAGAAGAATGATGTAAAAGCTATTGCCTTTGATTCAAACCACTGTATTAATAATTTTTATAATATTTCATATTTTATTTTATAATATTTTTCGACCAATGATTTTGTGTTGATTTCGGAGCTGTAATTTATTTTAAAATATCAATTTCTTGGTAAAAGGCATACCTATTTACTTCCAAAAATTTCATTAAAACGAAAGAACGAAAATGCAAGAACAATAGTCGGATTAAGAGCTGGAAATTTTTTCTGACAATAGGCTCAGATTTCTAAACAATACATAATTCCATAAAAAAAACAACACAAATTCTTACCTTGCTCGTGAAGACGAAATCAGGTAGTTAGGAAAACTGTCTCAAAGATGAGAAATTACCAATTTCTTGTCTTGAACTTGACAGAAGAAAGAGTAATGGAAGAGAAGACAGTTTCCTTTCTGTTGCACGGAATTCACTCAGCTTGGTTCTTAAAATTGAATTTGTCAGTCCATGCGATTAGGACATTAGTACTGCAGATTTGTTGATTAGCACCTCACAAAAAACAATAGTTTAGACTTGTTAGAGCAGCAGAGGAAATATTGAGCAAAATGTCACTCTTCCTTTCTTCTCACACGGTCCTATATCAATCACTCCTAATCCGCTATTTGATTTTCTGGCCAGTTCTCACGGAGAAATAAAAGAGCTTAATGAAGGATTGAGGGCGAACAAAAGGGTTTTTCTTAATGATTTCCGTTAATTTGGATTTAAAAAGATGGAAAATGAATGAAAAAGGAAAGCTATGCGGAAGAAGGAGCGTCTCTGCCAACTGATGAGTTCCAACTGGACGCTGAGACTTGAGTCAGGTCTCTCTTTGGCCAAAATCAGTGGAAGATTGGACAGACAGTGCTTTTTCACTTTTCTTTGGCTACAGATCAGCATAGCATAGCATGATGGGAATCTCTCGGTTGAGCTGAGGGATGCTGGGATGCAAGTAAGGTTAAATGAGACGCTAATGTTCTGTACTTTCAGCATGAGAAAATTCTTGGAGGAATCGTTAAAAACCCTCCAAAATTGATATAATGAACGTGTAAGATGTGTGCTTGCATTCTTGTATAACACCCTTTTAGAATTACTTTTGGCATGAAATATATAGCAGATTGCAGATACACCCAAGATCCCGTATCGGCAGCATGATGCTTTGGCAATTTCTTATGGCATGGCTTCAGGTAGATTTAGGGGTTGCATCCATGTACTTATCCAGCTATAAATGTTTTCGTTCAAGTTCACGATTGCATTGTATTTTAATACCTTCATTTATTCATTTGAATTTCCGTAAATACCTCTGCATTTCTGATAAAGCCAAAAATTCCTGTGATTCAGGAACTTCGCAATACAATAATTTGTATTATAAACATCTAGAAAATATATTTGTAGTGTTGAAACGGTCCCCAAACTTGCCTTGCACAGCAAATTCTCCGGCTTCACATCTACAGAATATAACGCTCTGAAGATCTTGGAATCAAAATGCACTCCATATATGTTAAATAGTGTAGGTAGAAAATACTAAAATGCGAGTTAAATTGTTGGCATAAATTGATTAAAACGTGAACGAATATCACGTAGGTATGTAACTAACTTTACTTCGTTATTTTCAAACAATTGAGCCTTTCGCAAATTGACTAATGCATTGATGTAATTTTAGATACAAAACTAGTGCATTTACTGTACAGAGCTAAAGCTTGAAAGCTGACCATGGTACGGTGCTACTATGTATGATTTGACCTACGTGTGTACCTTACTCTAAATGTAGCATTGTTCTTGTGGATTGCAATTCACCATTTGAAATTAGACCTCAAGTTCGATGGCAAAGTACCCCGTAGTCGCTGCCGTAATGGGTCACGTCAAGTAATATCTTAGAACAAGTATTTGAGTTATGGGTTATATCTTGATATGAGATGATCTATTTTTACAACTGTTTTCCTCTTGTATTCTACTCTTCCATACTTGTTATTCAGAGCAGAGCTCTGGGAGCATTTAGTATTGTGCAAAAATCCCCATTGTTTGAGGTTTTATTACTTCAGAGACTGATGGCTTGATTCTTGATAGGTGTACAAGCACAGAATAGATACTTTCAATTTCAATCTGGTCCTGGTCTAAACTCCATCTCAATAGGCAAGGCAGGCGGATTAGCAATAGCTATGACTTCTTTGTTACCATTTTAAAAGCTTCAAACCTTTATGGATCTCATATTACAGAACTGACTCTGTGGGTCTTAATGGAAATAACCGTAACAATGGGATAATAATAATATAATAATGCCATAATGTTTGGACACTTTGCATAGATCAAACCATTACATTGCGTATAGGGAGTCACACAATGGAGCTGCATTTGTAATGCTATATTTAATAATCCAAAAACCCAGTCTTATATGTCAATATAAATATAGGCTTACGTCTTAGACTACGGGTTCCTATTACAATGCAGTTTGATGAACGTATTTAGGTGCCTGCATACATGTGGCGTATGGTATTAATGACTTTCTGACAATTTAAGAGGTCTATTTCGTAATGCAGCTGTCTTTATGTTCGAATCATCTGCACAGTTGTAATATGATAAGCATAACCTGAATTTAATTTAGCTTTAGAATGAATGCGAATGATGCGATCCCACATAATGGTTTGGATTTAAGTTTAATTAGCTAAATTCCTTATAACACCATACTTTCTCGACAGCAAGTTAGTTACAAATTAGACGACCATGCCATTTCCACTACTGCCGGAATCGTCTTGGTTTTCATATCCAGCCCCAGCGCTTGTTCC
The DNA here is from genome assembly GCA_034693865.1 of Ceratophysella sigillata. Lineage (NCBI taxonomy): Eukaryota > Metazoa > Arthropoda > Collembola > Poduromorpha > Hypogastruridae > Ceratophysella > Ceratophysella sigillata. Next base: position 41,521 of record JAQFXY010000194.1, read on the forward strand.
GTCGTCCAAATTGGCCTTAGTCTGACACGAGACCGTTGAATCCATTCGATCTGTTAAGTACGAATCAAAAGGCAATTAATAAATAAAATATCAATTATGAAGTCTGAAAATGCGCTAAAACGATCCGTTTACTTAGCATATTATATGCAAGTGCGATTCGCAATACTTAATCGCCACCGCCGAAACTAAAGTATCACCAAACTCGCTGTGGCCAGGAGCTATGCAGAATACCTATGTACCAAGAAATAAAGTCCTGCAACTCACCGTTTTCCAGCACGTATTCACGACGAACTTCGCCGTTTTGAGTTGGAATGGGTTCGTTATTTTGCCCATGCTTCGAACGATTTATGGAACGATGTTTGTTTCTTTTTCCAGAATCCTTTGACTTCTTCTGCCCGTCCGCGATTTTCGTGTATTTATGCTCCTTTTCCCGAGGTTGAGATATCTTGACACGACTTAGAGATTCCATGATGGGCTGACTAGTGCTGGTTTGATTACTGGCAACTTCATGGCTGGCAATGCTAACACTTGTACCAGGGACTGGAATAAACAAAACAGAACAGTGCGTTGAAATACGAACCGAACTGTTATTTCAGCGATTTGAGCAATGTTTCCAGTCAATCATACGAATCGATCGTAATTCCCAAAGTTCTTGAATGAACTCAAAACTAGACAGGTGTGCAAGTAGGACGGGTGAAGACAAGTGCAATTCGATATAATCCTCATGGATTGTGTCCAGTAATTCAAGGCTTTTGATAGTCTGGTACTTACGGTTGACTTCAACGCTGTTAAGATTTCGATTTACATTTCGTGGCTGGTCCACAACAGTTGGAGCCTTATTGGGATTCGGAGTGGGATCAGATGATACGATCATGTTTTCCACCAATATTCCCTTTCCCTGCCGCTTTCTCTCGATCTTCATCTGCCGTTTCTTCCGTCTTTCCTCTAGGAAATCTGCAACCTCCTTATTGAATGTATCTGCCTCAGAAACTAAATTCTCCAGTTGACTTTCCGAGGCTGCAATCTGCAACTTAACCTGAATAATTTGAGCTACTAACGGATGAACTGCCTCTTCGTCAGACATATTTCCCTCTGTATATCTTGAGTCTTCAACCGTTTCCATTCTCAGTAAGTTTTAGATAACTACGTTAGGATGGAAGATATTATTATTAGTAGCCACAGGTTAACCAAGCCTTAATACTCCCGTCGTCCCACTTGTCCTGTCTCTCAACTTCGTTGAAATCACGGAAGGTCAACTCTGGCTCCCTGCAGATGACAGATGCAGAATGTAAGTGGAGAGCAAAGTCAATGAGTTCGTTCTCAGGACAATTTGTAAATCTGAAAAATGATCTGCGCCTCTGCGTTCGTATTTTTTGGGATTCCACTGAATGTTGAATGTCTGAGGTTGAGGTCAATGCCCTATTTGTGGGTAACCAATTCCGTAAGGACTAGCGAAGTGAAGATAACACATTTTCAGACCTGAGGCTCAACCGCTGCAACATGCAAACTGTGAACCAAAAAGAGACAGGAAGGCTTCGCTGGCATTTCTTTCTATATTTCCCGCAAGTAACGACAGCTTGAGCCGAGGCGACTTGAGACTCCTGCAGATTTAATTGTACATGAACAGCGGATAACTTGTTACCATTAATTTTCACACGCAATTGCATGATTCGGTGGTTTAATTTTAATTAGCACACATTGAACGATTTAGGCATTTGGTGTTTGATTCTGACCCAAAGGAGACCCTGGTCCTGTGCCTGTCCTAGCTTCACATAATTTTAGCAGGCTTTCCATCTTCTTCTTAAAAGCTCAGTTTAGCACAAGGTAATTGCTTAATCTGAGACAATTTTCCTAATGAATATGTTTACTTCCGAATTGGCCAAAAAGTTTGCAGGTTTGTAATGGAATTGGCTTTGCTAGTGTAATTGCTCTTGAGAGAATTGTGCAATGTGTACACGTGTACGTTTTACACACTATATGTAGCAATGCAATGAGCGCCCACGATACGCAAGAAATGTTGAATGTTGGACGTGTTCTGGAATTTCGAGTTTTAAATCTACATATTATGGCAATGCAATGGTTTGATACCTTTAGTTTGAATAAATGTATTTCTTTGTAGTTGATTTGGTAGTTTGAATCATTTCTCCATGAACTGTCGCGACTATTAATCTAAAACAATAAAACATTGTGCCGACAGCTCAGCAGTGTGCTAAAACACTTGCAAAAGTTACTTGTAAATCGTGCTCTAATGTCAAAAATCAAAAATCAAAGGTTTGACAAGCCTATTCTTCTGTCTCTTTTGGAATCTGTTGTTTTAATTAAAGAAATTGAATAGAACCAATACGCGCAGAACGGAATCATCGGGTTGTGGTGCATTATGCTGATGATATTTACAAAGTTGAGATACCTGATTTAGACGTATATATTTAACGAATAAAGACAGTGATTGCATCGAAAAACAATTTAACTCGTTAAAAATTATGAAAAGCTATAGATCAGCCAAATCCATCAACCCAGTAAAAAGTTGATATTTTCTGGCGCCACCTTTGGACTACTGTACCAGGCGCCATATTGCAAAATTTAACCCCAAACGTTTTTGCTAGAGAATCTCTAATATCTAAGCTATATCGTAGGGTGTCACACTTTACTTAACCCCGAGCTGCCCAAAACAGCCCGTCCTTTACGGGAAGGCTTCTATAAAAGTCATTCGTAGCAACTTTAGATTTCGCGGTACTGCTTATATGAAATACCTATGTCGTGAATTAGGACAATCAACATCAGCAGTACCGGCCACCGGTCACGTCACGGATCTAATTCGGGTGCGCTACGAATCCCATTGGTATTTTCTGAAAATCATCACAACAGAACGAATGGCCGGGATCCCACGCAAAAGCGTGTTAAATATACATAGTTGATGTCCCCAGTCGTTATAGACTGTGTAGGATACCAAGAAATCAGATACACTGCTGCACAAGGTACGATATACCAAGAATACCAATAGCCCATCACGAAATATTTGGGATTTGATCACCGGCTTTTCATACATTGGATACTGTTACCACGATTATGTTTCACATAAATACCCTATACCTAGCCTATATCAAGGTCAGACAGAAACCTTTATGACTAAAACTCCAAGAGCACTTTCATACGTGTGGCTTTGTAGTCCACAAACTTTAAAATTGAATTTGAACTTAATTAGAAACCATTTAATAAATACGTAGTAAACGCTAATTAATTTGTATCGTCTAATCGAAATCAGGCTCACTGGCTCCAATTATTCTCATTGTAAAGCTCGCTGAATGAGTTGTCATTAAACTGAAAAATCATGCTCAAATTCTATAGCAGAACTCAATGTAAGAGTGAGTTACTCCAATTTTCAATCCGTAACCTAATTTACTTTTTCTTGAAAAGAAAAAAGTTGAGCCGGTGGTGCTCGCGTAATCCGAGTAATAATAAAACATGTAGGTACTTAAAAATAGGTGCAGAGTGTATTGTGTATAGAGATATTTTTTCATTGTAAATTAATTTGCGATTTGTCCCACTCAAAAATGTTTCACTTCGTACCACAACAGACAAGACTCTTGTAGTCTTGTCAAACCAGTAGCCAACGACTCAACTCCAGCCCTAGACATACGTATGTTTATTCGATAGGATAATACGACAATTACGTTTATGCAAGAATGTGCAGTAATGGTTATAATGCAGATCAGAGATACATGCTGGTTCCGTAAGCTCCCAGCAGAACAAGAATGCTTCTGACGGACAATAAAAAATTGACATTTTTATGATGGGATATAACATCTATGTAACATACATTCAGTTGGAAGTAGGAACAACACTCCTTGTTGTGCCTATGCGTCCCAGGAGTGAGCACATGATTGCAAATTGCAACGCAAATCTGCATCTGGTAAACTGTCCCATTATATTAAATATAATTTACATATACACACATTTACTCTGATGTAATCCTCATAGGTGAGCCGCTTTTCTTTCACGAGCTAGGCACGATGAAAGTAAAGCACACATAAAAATCTGTTGTCATTGTCGTGAATATTTTAATATGCAAGCAGTAAATCCTATATCGCAGTCTCATTCAATTTTCGACATATTCATATTTGTTTATTTATTTATCTGCGTTGTAACTTACAATGTAAACAAACTGCGGAGACGCTCGGTGTAGGCATAATTACTGAAATTAGTATTATGAAAACGTCCTGTATGTTTGGAATATTTCATTATTTAATCCGTCGTGCCGATTGATTTCACTTGTTTAAACCAACACTTTGTAATTTGTAATATTCTATTGTCGAGTTGGTATATTTTGTATGTTGATGTAGTAATGGCGTATGATAATAAATCGTATTAAATTTAGGCGACTCCCATTAGAGTGATTTTATTGGTTAGGTTTCCGGATAACAGGCAATATATGGTTATACAAGTCGCGCTAATGACCAAAGTCATCGTAAGCGCACTTGCCGTAACCAGAGCAAAACAGATTGTTGAAATCGATTATAGGCTTAGGTAAGTTCTTAATTTAAGCTGGTATTCTGAAATAGGTACTTCCATTAATTTTGTTGAATACACTTCTGGGCAGCAGTTGATTTCATATATTTAAGGCTAGTCTACAGGCGCCCTTGCAAATGAAATATCGCAGGGTTCAGCTAATGCATTGCCCAATGCTATCATG
>JAQFXY010000195.1:0-46159 GCA_034693865.1 Ceratophysella sigillata
TCCGTGTAATCAGTAAACCGTGAGAATACGTCATCAGCATAACAATTGTTGCTGCGTACTTGGAACATACGATCAGTGATAATATTATCAAATTCCCCACACTCAGTGGCCTTCTCAACGTATGTCTTAGTATCAACCCAATCGCCTACAGGCGTAGTAGCAGATTCATCAGCGATACACAATCCACAAACCTCGTCTGGAATGTCACAATTGTTAAAATCTCCATCAGTTTCGACTCTACACTCAAGTGCATCATACGATAAATCTTCATTAGGATCGGAACAGTCATTAACGTGCATAACATACGTCTTGTGTGTCACGATCTTGACAGTTTCGCCGCAAGATGGAGGATCGTTAAATGTTTCAACCGAGTCGACAACCCATTCTTTGCTTGGTTTTATTGAACTGCAAATTATTTGATTTGCGATTTCTTTAGTTAATCCAGCTAAATGGTCATAAGTATCAGCTTTGAAAATAAATCTTTCCTGAATTCTTTGTTCGGCAATATATTTTAAGTGTACCATAGCATCATCACCTACCCCTACAGCCATTAACAGTGTTCCATTAACTCGCATTTGTTCAGCGGCAGCTATTACAATGTCATGATCGCGCATATATCCACCAGTTAAAAATACTACAACTTGTTTAGCGCCTCTACGAAGGTAAAACGAAGGATCGTATTGGTATTGGGCTAGACTTAGTGCCTGGCCTGCAAGAGGTTTTGTGCCTTGGTACCCAGAATCTTTGACAATCGATTTGAAGATATCAGCGTTTGTTGAACATGCATGTATGTCGGATGGTGATGTACAATTTGTATTAACTGGAACATAAAGAGTAGGGTAGCCGGCGAAACGAATATATCCTGCGCGCACTTTATCCTCAGCAAGTTCTAGATAATCTGTAAAGCCAGTAACAAATGATGTGACCTTTTCCCAATTTTCAGGCCCTACGTTAAATGAAGCGTCAACAACGAATTGAATGTCAATAAGTGGGTTGTTATCACACGTCTCTGCTAAGTTATAGCAAAGCCCGCATTCACCATAAGTCGGATCATCACACTTCTTTTGATCTCCAAGAACTATGACCTTACATTTATCATTATCATAGTCAATGAATTGGGAGTACAAGTCTTCGGCGTAACAATTAGCGGTTCTTACCTTAAATTTACGATCAGTAATAGTTTTGTCAAATTCTCCACAAATTGCGGCTTTCTCAAAGTATGTATCACCATCAACCCATTCACCTACGGGGGTAGTTGCCGCTTCATCAGCAATGCATTGACCACAAATATAGTCCGGATCGTAACAATTGTTAATATCTCCGTCAGTTACAACAATACAACCAAGAGTATCATACGATAGATCTTCATTCGGATCGCTACAATCATTTACGCGCATAACATACTTCTGGTATGTCACAGTACCAACAGATTCACCACAAGGTGGAGGATCGTTAAATATTTCAACCGAGTCTACAACCCATTCTTTACTAGGGGTTGCAGTACTGCAAAATACTTGCTTTGCGACGGAACCAATAAATGCATATAAATTTTCAAAAGAACGCGTAGTGAAAATATGCTTATCCTGATTTTCGTGCCCGACGAAATCGATTAGCTCGTCTAAGTCATAATCCTTCACCCCTACAGCAATTAGAATCATTCCATCAGCACGCATTTTTTCAGCGACCTCTTTCGGTGAATATCCAGTGTCGGACTTCCCATCGGTAATTAAGACAACAACCTGTTTAGCACCACTACGAAGATTTTTTGATTTTTTATATGTGTCATAAGCTAATTGAACACCATCTAGAGTATGCGTAAGTTCATTAAGATAAATAGACTTGTTAACTTTTGATTTAAACATATCCTTGTTTGTTGAGCATGCATCTGGGTCAGAAGGTAATGAACATCCAGTGTCAAATGAAATATCGATATAGTTTAAGCCAGAGAAACGTATGTATCCTGCACGCACTTTATCTTCAGCAAGCATAAAAACGTCTGCGAAGTTAGCAACAAACGATTTAACAAGTTCCCAATTAGTTGAACCTATACTGGTTGAAGAGTCAACTACGAACTGGATGTCGAAAAATTGATTCTCATCACAATTCTCCGAAAGATTTAGACATGATCCACACTGTCCTACTTGCTCGGCGCCCGTCACTGATATAGCTACGGCCGCAAAGGTTAATACCAACAATGCCAATCGTGACATAATGCTGGTAACAACCGATTTCATTATTTTTTTTAATTAAGGTATTTTTTTACTGCAAAATAAGTGTGGTAAATTTAAAATTGGTTAAGTTGCTGCTATGGAAAAAAAAATACTGAGAAGCAAATTTTTATAATTAATTTAATAATTTCTTCTTATATGTAGTAATAGATTTTTATAATTATTATTATTTTTTTGCTGCAAAAAAAAAAGTGTGGTAAAATTTAAATTGATCAGGTGCTGGTTTGGAAAAAAAAAATACTGAGGAGTAAGTTTGTGAAAAATACCATAGTAACTTCTTAGAAGTAGTGGAATAGTTATATATAAGTACTATAATCTTTTAATATCAATAATTTTATAACTTATGTTTAAGAAAATATAATGCGGTTGTGCTAAAATTGTTCCATGTTGATGGAAAACAATTTAATAGGTTAATGCATACAATTTCTTGGTAACCGAAGTTAATGTGAAATAGTATAACCGCTATATTTATACGATTAGTTTTGTTAAAGCTATATATTTTAAAATATTATGATCCCAACCATACATATTTCCGAACAAGGGAATTTATACAACATCCAAATTATTGCTGTAGATAAAAGTCTGCTAGGTTTACTATGATTGTCGAGAATGAAATGGCCAATTAGATTCTGTATTGGCAATTACTTTTATTTCGACGTAATACTATAACCAAGTGAAGTTTATGGTATGTAGTATTCATAGCATGGTTAAAAATTTGCCAACCCATGCTACATAAGTTATTATCCTAATGAATCTCATTTATCAAATAATGCTTTCCCGTTCGGCGACAAGTTTTCGACAACCTGGTGATGGGCATTGACACCGATACAAAATACTACCTCACTGTATCCCAAAATGGTAATATTAAGCTCATTTAACTGTCTCTTATCATAAGGTCAACACTGAAGCCGACAGGTCACACGGATTGACACTCGGCCTAAATAAGCAATCCAGGTAGTTTATCCTACCGATGGACAATAAACGATCACTATATCGATGTTATACCTGAAGGCATAAATACTAACAACTAATTCGACCAGCCGAGAATTGGCCTGGAACAAATCTGCAGGATCCGACCCAATATCTACATGACGGCTGACATGCGCAATATACCCGACTGCTAATAATTCTGATGCCCCTTTTGCGGCAACTACAAAGGCGATAAAAATGAACAAATAATTAGTGAATGTGTAAAAAGGTCGGTACTATATTTGAATCCGAAAATAAGCCAATGCAAGAACTACAGGGCAACATAATGCAATTTTCGGCTAGCCTCGTTCTTACAGACAATCCACCAAGATCGCGGAATCGAGTTTGAAAGAATAAAGAGCCCAGTTCGACCATTAAACAAAGTCAAAAGCAAATTGTTAATACATATATTGAATCCTCATCCAAAACAACCTCCACACACTTCACCCGAATATTTTTAGGTTAAGTGAGTGTTCACTTGCTAGCATTATAACTTTTGATGTACTTTCGAACGGGTTAATGCAAGCACTCGATAAACGATAGACTAAAATTTCTTAACAATTAGGACTGCATGCTAGATTTTTTTTCTTTTTTTAATTTATATAAGAAACCAAAATCGATGATAATTCTTAGTTTAATCCCAAGGGTGGTTTGGCGGATACCCATGCTTTGCCGTATCGTATTTTGTGACACCAAACTTAGTTATTACGGGGTATGCCTTAAAAATATTAAAGGATTCGATAATTTTAAATAATTAAGCACTAATTCATGTAATTACAATAGATTGTTTAATAAGAAGTACTCTTAAGTGGGCCGCTGCTCTCCTTTGGTCGTAAACATGGTCTAATCGTTTGTAAAGAGAAGGGGGTTGTTTTTATTTATAGTCGCCTAATAAGACAATTTCTTTAATTAATAAATTGTATAGTTCACTAAGTTCAGCCCTTAACCAATTCATTTTTGAACTCATAGAAGCGCGTTTAAAGTATTTTTAGCATTAGATGCCGATTTTTTAAGTTCAATTTTGTCTCATGATCTAATATTAACAAATCAAAAGTTTTTTAAAAAGTCAAAATAAAAATCGTGTTTTAAATATTACAAGGCCAGGCTTGTATTCTTTACTAGTCTAAAAAATGTAAATTACAAGCGCTTGAATTATGAAAATCACGGTAAATTGATTTATTTTTTAGAAAATAGTGGTTTAAATGATTTATAAAAGAATATTCATTAATTACTGCCATATCACATAAATGTTCGAGTTCTGGTTTGCGTTTTCTTGTTGTTACTGAATGTTGTTAATGTGAGCAGCTATAACAAGTTAATCCAACAGGTTTCAAGCATAATTCGCGATAAAAAAATGGCGGCACTACGTTGAGCCTAACAAGCGTATCTTAAATTTTGTTGAGCTTTTTAATTCAAGCTTTACAGCATTCTTGTCCCCCGACTCAAGATTAAGTAACCTTAAATGGGTTGCCGCATTCGTTTGAAAAGCATTTTCGCTTGATTTAATTTATAGTCGCCCAATAAGACAACATCTTTAACAACAACATTAGCTTTGTGTAATGAATTGAACAATAAATTATATTGCCTCCTTAACAATTCATCTTTGAACTTGTAGAAGTGTGTTTTAAGTAATCTTCAAGAATGGGATGCCGATTATCAAAGTCTAATTTTGTGCCACGATTAAACACTGGGATCGTAGCGTGGGTGTTGTGTGCCGCTATAAATTCAATAAAAAGTGGTAGTCGTTACGTTCAGTAATCATAAATCAAGTGTTATATGGGATGTGTATTATTTAAACTTATGTTAAATATAAACTTACCATTGTTATGCCAATCGTGAAAGCATATGAACGCCTTTAATAAGGTGAACAATATTTTTTCCAGGGTATCCCGTAACGATATGGTGGAGGATAAATACTCGCGCAACATCAAGGTCTTAAACATTCTTTGCATAAGAAATAATGACGCCAAAAGCTCTTCCTGTTGCCCGGTCGACATTATTTCCACCGCAAGAGTCTCGCTATCTGTAGGGCTCCCTGCAACTTCATCGATTAAAACGCTGCCCATGGTAGGTTCTAATAGTTGTAGGTCTTGAGTTTCCACCACGGCGAACAATTTTTTTTTAATTGTATCCCCTTTTTCAAGTACACAATCACAGGCTCATACTCTCCGAGTACACTCACATCCGGTACTTGATCTAAATAAATTTCGACAAATCCTAAATCCAAAGAAGAAAAAAATACCAATTTTAGATACAGAAAGATAAATATAAAGGAACTTGATAGCATATAAATATATAATTGCATTATATGATAAAATGATATTTACACTTACGCGTTTCAGATTTCATAGACATAGATATTAATAAATATGGACGTTGGATAAAATTAATGAATCAAAATATTTAGCGAAATGCATTAATAATTGCAAATTCAATGAACACACTATTTATTATACCCCGTTATTCCATTAATTCCTCATCACTAGTTAGATCCTCTTCATCGCTCATCTCAGGGACTTGTGGGCGAATTTCGTCGAGTTCAGGGTATGCGAAATCCATGTCGTCTTCTGGGCTGATATCAACAGTACCATCCTTAAGCAATACAAACTCATTAGTACTGTATAGTGCAGCATGAATCAATTCCATCATCAGGGCGTGTGCTGATTCTGATCATTAATCATTTTAATATTATCAAATTTAAATTTACGATCTATCTATGCATTTAAATTATATTAAGCTATTGAAATTAGAAAAATATATAATATACGGTAATATGTTTGAAGTGGACTATTATTGCTGATTAGATTACTTATGTAACGAATAGGAGATCTCATATACTGAGCCAACACTTAATTCGTGTCTTGAGATATTACTCAAGTCCTTTTTACACGGACTATTAGCAAGGAGATGTAAACTCAATTTCGTAAATTGTAAATCATTTAATTCATAATCTAATTTTAGCACTTCTTTTAAGTAATATTGCGATCATGTCAAATCTAAATTAAATTTGTACAAATAACATTTTAACCGCATTTTTTATACATATTTTAGCCGATTCCTTACTTTTAATTGTAAATTATTATTTAACATGGGGTGACGCATAACAATGTCTAGCCAATAAAATGTTTCATTAGATTCTATCTGTCTATAGATATTACTATTTAATGACAATTAATCGTTTAGTAAATGTTATATCACTGGAGAAAGCCATCCCATAATGTTCATTTAAATTTAACTTTACTAACTTTTATTCCCCAAAAAATTTAGATAACAACAATCATATATAAAAAAATAGAATTCGCGAAATGCTACTACTACTACTACTCCCTAATGAACTCATCGAATTGATTCTAATGTTATCTACTTTTCGAACAAAGTGTTATGCTTTGCTTTCTTGTAAGGTACTTTATAATTTACTGGATAAATCAACAATCAAATTAACGCTTTATGACCAACATGTGATCACTCATAATCCGGGGATTATATGTCATGTTAACGACCCAGATGATATTAGAAATGTAATTTGTGAGGAGTATAACATACCTTTTTATGATGAATATTTCAATTATCAAATATCAGGCCCACTTAGTTTAGCTACAAAAATACCTATTGCTCCTTTATATACAAAATTTGATTGTGCAGATGGTTTTATGTACGTTGGCCACGGCAAGTTTTTCTTTTTAAGAAGTGATTACGTAAACAATAGGGTTGACATTAAACTTCCTTTATTAGTTTTTTTGAAAACAGCAAGATTATCCATACAAAACTGTTCAGTCGAGTATTTTACACACAATTCTAACTATGTTACAAAGGTAAAAACGTTTGGCGCTGTAGAAGGGTATTTAGACATCACACCGTTGTGTAGTTCCAATCATAAGAACCTTACTGAATTGATTTTTCGATTTAAGGAAAATTTTACGGATATTGCTTGGAAAGATTATTATGATGTAGTTTTAGAAATGCCACAATTAAGAGCGATTGGAGTAGGTTATAAATCCAGAGCCATTGTTTCTTTAGCTAGATATAATGGTTTAATTGAAGCTATAAACCATTTTCAAAACAACACTAGATTATTGATCAAAATATACAACAAGTCTATATTATGTGATGTTACCGACGAATTCATATCGGAAAGTGAATTTTTACACTTCGTTAATTTAAAAAATGAGCATTATGGACATTTATTACATAGTGTTACTACATTATCAAGGATTAAAAAAATCAATATTGGACCCATATTGCTGTTGTATTATGATCCAAGTATTAAATATGACGAAAGACAGAATAAATATCCATTAACATATTATTCATACTTTAATTTATCTTTATTTGTCCAAAATTTAGCATTAGGCAAACAATGGGGGTTAAAAAAGCTCTCAATGAATATGACCCTGCAAGAGACGGCGAATATAGATATAATAATAAATTTTATTAGTTCCTTGACAAAACTAAAAGCTTTAGAGATCAAACCATTAATCATGGATCTTTTTGGTCAATATTATAATTGGGTCGATAATTCTTGTACCAACATCATTTTCCAAATACACAACACTATTAAAAGCTTGCTCTACCTCAAAAAATTTACACTGAAAACAGGATACGGATTCGGTAACGAACAGCTTGCAATATTTTTCGAGTTACCTCGCTTAAAAAGATTAAAGTTGCTGGATCCATTCTATATACGTGAAAACAAACAGTTCGACTTTGCTAATTATAATTTAACCCATGTAAAGATTCATATACCCTATAATGCCCCCACGCTATCTCTCATTCGGTTTTTAGCTTGTATGAAACGCATCAAGTTTTTATCGTACAAACATTGTGAATATCAAGACGAATTAATGGAGTTTAGTCCAATTCGGGAAAAATATTATAGTTTTGACGATGATTTATATGCAGAATACTATTCTAAGGCATATACGGATTATATGGGTAATAATTTGCTAATTGGTGCCATTAGATCACATTATTTTGGTTTTGAAAAAATTAAAGTATTTGATGAAGAATATGATTACCATGGATTATATTTTTATAAAACATATTATGGGGAAAATTATCGCTCATATAAATGGCAGAAATAAACATTAGTTTATTAGTTAACAATTGTTGTTACTTTTAATTAATGTGAGCAGCTATAGCAAGTTAATCCAACAGGTTTCAAGCATAGTTCGCGATAAAAAAATGGGGGCGCTACGTTGAGCTTAACAAGCGTATCTAGAATTTCGTTGATGTTTCGGATATTTTTAGCGCTTTTCAATTCGAGCTTTACAGCATTCTTATTCCCCGACTCAAAATTAACTAACCTTAAATGAGCTGCCGCATTGGTTTGGTTATTAATAACTTCTAATCGGTTGAATAGAACAGGGGTTTGATTTAATTTATAGTCGCCCAATAAGACAATATCTTTAACAACTACCTTTGCTTTATTTAATGATTGGAATAAAGCATTATATTGCCTCCTTAACCAATTCATCTTTGAACTTGTAGAAATGTGTTTCAAATATTCTATTAGCATAGGATGCCTATTTTTATAGTCCAATTTCATATCACGATTAAACACTGGGATCGTAGCGTGGGTGTTGTGTGCCGCTATAAATTCAATAAAAAGTGGTAGTCGTTATGTTCAGTAATCATAAATCAAGTGTTATATGGGATGTGTATTATTTAAACTTATGTTAAATATAAACTTACCATTGTTATGCCAATCGTGAAAGCATATGAACGCCTTTAATAAGGTGAACAATATTTTTTCCAGGGTATCCCGTAACGATATGGTGGAGGATAAATACTCGCGCAACATCAAGGTCTTAAACATTCTTTGCATAAGAAATAATGACGCCAAAAGCTCTTCCTGTTGCCCGGTCGACATTATTTCCACCGCAAGAGTCTCGCTATCTGTAGGGCTCCCTGCAACTTCATCGATTAAAACGCTGCCCATGGTAGGTTCTAATAGTTGTAGGTCTTGAGTTTCCACCACGGCGAACAATTTTTTTTTAATTGTATCCCCTTTTTCAAGTACACAATCACAGGCTCATACTCTCCGAGTACACTCACATCCGGTACTTGATCTAAATAAATTTCGACAAATCCTAAATCCAAAGAAGAAAAAAATACCAATTTTAGATACAGAAAGATAAATATAAAGGAACTTGATAGCATATAAATATATAATTGCATTATATGATAAAATGATATTTACACTTACGCGTTTCAGATTTCATAGACATAGATATTAATAAATATGGACGTTGGATAAAATTAATGAATCAAAATATTTAGCGAAATGCATTAATAATTGCAAATTCAATGAACACACTATTTATTATACCCCGTTATTCCATTAATTCCTCATCACTAGTTAGATCCTCTTCATCGCTCATCTCAGGGACTTGTGGGCGAATTTCGTCGAGTTCAGGGTATGCGAAATCCATGTCGTCTTCTGGGCTGATATCAACAGTACCATCCTTAAGCAATACAAACTCATTAGTACTGTATGGTGCAGCATGGATCAATTCCATCATCATGGCGTGTGCTGATTCGTAAAGTTCGTCTTTATCAATGCCGAGGCTGACGAAAAGCAAGCAGAGTTTTTTAAAGTGTTTAATCGCTCTGACAGTCTGGCCGGACATTTTATAAACAAAGGCAAGCAAGTACCATACTTCTAATGATTGATCGTCGATTAGCAATAGAGCCTGTAAAATAAGTATAGGTTCCTTGTATTGCTCGAGCTCGATAAAGATCTTGGCAATGCTGATTTTGGCGGTTGCAGGGACTACCGAGACGTGTGTATCGATCGCAAGCGGGCATGCAAGCGAGGACAGAGTGTATAATCGGTCGCATTTAAGCTCTGGGAGAATAATAGCAAATGCTTGCATGATGAGTTCCCGTGCTTTATCAGGAAACGACATCGACATGTAAAAAGACGCAAAGTTGACGAGTGCTTCAGGACTGCTCGCATTGAAAAAAACAGATTTCTTTAAGGCTTCATGGCATATTTCAGGTGCCTTTTCATCATCGCATAAATCAACCATATACAGTTCCACAATCTGACAGTACCCGGCACATAATGAGTCTAAAATCGACATTAATTCATCTTTCAACTCGTTTTTAATTCTGAATAGCGTATATTTTTCCATTTCCTCAGATGTTGGCTTGGCGGTGTACTCGGCTGCTTTGAAAGTGGGCTTCGAGTCCGGCCATAAGACTTTGCACTTTTTCAATGCATCTGACTCCTCTTGGAGTGACATGAGCAGTTGTCCCTTGATCATTTCAAAGTCAATAGATTCAAGAGTAGCGAACTGCATATCAGGGTAAAACCGTTCCTTTAAACTGGTCAATACATTTATCAATACATTCTTCATTAGTAAAATTCCCCTTTCAATATACACCATCGATTCCTCAGGCGACGAAATAAGCGCAAGTTTCATATACTTTGAAAATCCCTCATCCGGTTGTAATTTAACAGCTTTCATAAGATAGTCGTAAGCAAGTTCACCACCGCCCAATTCCATTTGTACACTTGCCCTTAATTCCAATGCGGGAACATAATTGTTATTTTGCGAAAGCACCGTTTTCAATAAAAAATCAGCTTTCTCAAACTCACACTGCTCTATAAACGACTCAGCTTCACGCATAGTCCCGTCGAAATCAGTTGGAATTGATTTTCTCACTTTCACTTTATCTCGATTACTTTGTTTCTTACGCGGTGCCATACTACTAATTTATTGGTGGGGTTTTGGGGTCGATTTTTTAACACGTGGTTATTTCACGATCAATTTAAAATTTGGCATACAAGTGATTGTACTACATACGGACGGGTTAATAATAAGTTATATATAAATTCAGTGGTATAAGTTTTATTGGAACCTCGATTTAAATATGACAACCGCTGAAGAAGCTAATGTAGCAACATTTTACCATGTGTGTGCAGGAACCTATGAGAAAGCATTATTCGGATTCGACTTTAATGCTACTATGGACGATAACAATATTGTACGTTTGATTAAAAACACGTTATATCCGTACAACCATTCCTTACTAATGCTACCATAATATACTTTTTTTTAATGTTTTTTTTTATCATTAATAGTATTTTTTTCCTGAACAATTGACACCGCCTTTATCACGTGTTTACTACAACTTAACTTTTTTTTTTACTCCTTAAATACAAATAGACATTTGATTTCGAGACAAAGTACGCCTATTCCCCTCATATGGGGGCAATCAAGTCATTGTCAGTTTCTAAGTCAGGGGTATTTATGGCTACTGGGTCTACGGACGATTATATTAAGCTGTATAATTTATTCGAGAAGAAGGAGATCGGAGATTTAAATGAACATGAGGGAACTGTGACAGCGCTCGAGTTCTTTCGCGACTCGTATCTTTTGAGTGCATCCGACGACAAGTCGATTAATATCTGGCGGACCAAGGATTGGGGGCTGATGAAAACGCTTGGTGGCCATAAAGATATTGTTGTTTCAATAGCCGTTCATCCATCGGGCCGATTATGTCTTTCAATCTCACGCGATAAAGTCATGATATTGTGGAACCTGATTAAAGGAAATTGTGCTATTACCCGTCGGTTAAAAGATGAAGCATACAGTATCGAATGGTCCAAAAATGGCGATTTCTTTGGAATTTTGTATATGCACCGCGTGGAGATCTACAGCATTGAACAGCCGGAGCCTGTTGCAGTTGTGTCGCACGCTACACGCATAAACTGTTTTACCTTTATTGGATCATCGCACGTCGTAATAGGACTTGATTCACCAGAAGTACACGTTTATTCTTTCACTATACTATCCGAAAAGGTGGAAGAAATTGAAGAAGGAACGGAATCATCCATTAATACTAGAAAGGGGAAAAATACAAGTTATAACTCCACGCAAATCCACTCGATCACCGCACACACCCAACGCATCAAAGCATTGCGCGTGTTGCCGAATCCAATCAACAAGGAAAAGTACTTTTTGTTCACCGCATCGACTGATGGGTACATTAAAACATGGTCTATCTTCCCAGTCTCATCTCGCCACCAAGATATTGACGATTGCATCAGTGAAATAAACACCAAATGTCGCATCATTTGTCTCGATGTCACTTCGTCCACTAAAAAGACTGCCAGTAAGGCTATAGATGTCATTCACTTCGAAAACAGTGACGGAGAAGTCGAAGAACATTCTACCCAAAATTCAGAGTCCGACGATGCAACTGAAGACGATGACGACGACTCTGAATCTGAGAATGAAGATATTAAGACTACAAAGTACAATAATAACAAAAGAGTCTCTTTCACAAACCCTCAAGAATCTACCGACGGCTCAGACTCTGAGTCATGTAGCAGCAGCAGCAATGAAGAAAACTTTGTATCCATTAAAAAACGTAAACTTTAAATGTAAAATAACTCAAATGTACTATAAATTAATAAAAGCATTATTCTTAACATGTCATACCAATTATTAACTTCTTTATTTTAATAATCATGTATAAATCCACCCAACTTACGCATTGACAACACGGCATAGTTTCCCAATTTGGTCTTGGAGGATATCTCCGTGCTTGATGATTTGGTGGTATTGTTTACTGACAAGATCGTCTTGATTGTTGACAATGACTCCACTGACTTTATCGATCTTGCAGTGCAGTTTATCGGACGCAATGAGTTCGGAAAGCTCGGCATCGATAAACTCTTGCGATACGCCAAATGCGTTAGCCATGAAAGCGATAGTCACGCTTGAGTATGATTGCAGAAGCTGTTTATATGCCTTGATTCGCAAGCGGCGTACATACACCTTGTTATGGCGTGACATGTACTTGTCATGCGATAATATAAGGTCTAGCTTGGCCAAAGAAGTGAAGAAGTCGCGATACTGGAAAGTATAGAAGCTGTTAATGAGGTCGGTAATTACGGCATTGGCTCCAAATTTCGATGCGTAGTAATTGCATCCAAACACCGTCTTTCCCTCTCCCATATCGTGCGACAAGGCATAAAACTCGGGCGCTTCAATTATCTTTTTGTTGAGGTTAATACGGTCGCTCGTCAATAATGAGGATATGGCCGTATATGCAACAAAATTCGGCAGGGTCACAATATCAAGCGTAGAGAAGGTGGACAGTGTGCCGATAAATAGATCAGAGGTTGTATTGAAATCGCGCGTATACAATTTAAACAATCCCTCATACACTTTCAAATGGTTTCTCTTGTCCCAGTCTCCGCCTTCATCAATCAATACTTTGGCAGCAGCAATATTCTCAGTTAGCAATTTAAAGTCCAAATAAAAAAACCCAAGTCGGATCAAGATCATAATGATCTCAATCTTTTGGCCTAATGAAATCGTCTTTGTGAGGGTTTCCTTATACGCTGCTATTGCATTCTCTTTGGAACTCGTCTTACATAAGTGATGCGCCCGTTGTAAATTCGCTTCGCGAATCTCAGACTCCCCCAAATCAGTCTTGGCAGTCTCAATATCTAAGTCCAATTTCTCCAACTTAATTGCATTCTCACGCAGCATCTCATCACGCATCGACTCATCTACTGGCCACTGGAACTGCTGGCATATTGTCAAATAATAATCCGCCATATTTTCAGACTTGATCGTTTCCAGAATATCTTTTTTTAGTCCCGCATACATCCCAGGGTTCTTCTCATACAAAAATACTTGCTCAGAAAGCATAAAATCAGGAAACACTTTATTCATAATTGAACTGCTAATTAATGCCAAATAGTAAATTTATATGTGTTTGTGGGTGTGTGTGGCGTGCAGGGTTGTTCAGAAATTAAAAGAATACCTTAAACAATTAATTATGAAAACAATAGCTAACGTTATATACAAATATGACTGAATAAATAATAATAATATATATTAATCTATGTGCACTCATACCATATCCTCTTCTAGGGAATTGTCTAAATCCTGCTCTAGTTCATCCTCATTATCTATAACTAGCACTTCTTCATCATCACTGTCCGATCCGCTGCTGGTATCGCTGCATAGTAATAGATCGTACTCCTCCAAAAGCACTTGTTGCTGCTGTTTTTCAGGCTTGTAATGGGTGCTATTCTGGTCCATCATGTCTAAAAATTTGTCCGTATGAGTGTGTTTTAGTAGACATTTATCGCCTGATGGGCATTCCTTATATAATTTGTACGCCTGACAGTGCAATACATGCTTGCGGGGACATTGGAGGCCCAGTGGGCAATACCCTTTGATAAAATCTCGGCATACTTCGGCAGTCTCGTCTAGTTTGACATGAGAATATACACAGCTTGGATTATGGCAAGTGTTATTATTATTATTATATAAACACAGGGGCATTTTGCCACGATCGAATGCATGCGATAAATTACATGTTTGCTCAGAGTTATCGCATGACCCCTTAAGAAACCTTGGGCAGATTCTAGCTTTGGCTTTATCGTGAATGTACCTACAGCCATTGTCTTTATGGCGACACGTTCCTGTTTTGTTAAAGAATTGACAGTATTCAGTTTTACTTGACTTGCTGGCCTTATTGCGATTTGCTAATGGGCGATTATCTAATTTGCGTTTTTTGTACTGGTAAAACTGATCATACAAGTAAACGCGTTGGGTGTATTTTTTGTAAAATCGATTGGCGATCGAAATTACTAGCGGTAAGCCCATTATTTCAGATGCTCCGGTCAATCCGTTTTGCGCAAAGTCTGCAGCATTAGCTTGCTGGGATGCTACTGTTAACCTCTTTTTATCGGCACTGATCACAAAACGGACCCCCTTGTATTTATACGCACGTGGTTTAGGAACACTTGGGTCGTTTGTTCGTGAATACTGGGCTTGACTCTCGCGTTTGATATTTTCGGCCGTTTTCAAAATTAATTTGTTAGGTTTAATTATATAATCTGATTCGAGTCGCTTTTGCTGCAAATTAAGCGTCATATTCTTTGACCCATGGCCATAGCTAGGCTTTGCATATACATTATCATAATAATTGTTAGATTTATTATAATACTTGGGCCGATAATAACTAGCCTTCGAGTATGACAATACCGGTGCCTTACGCTTAATCTCTTCTTCTTTTTCTGACATAGTTAGTGAATAATTAAATTATTAAGATATTAAATCAACTCATTATTGTGTTGTTTACACCAATTCAAACTATTGACATGGCGTTTTCTATCAAATCGGCCTCAGTTTGTACGTGCCACTTATCAAATATTTAATCGTATAATAAACTTAATTGCCCGTATTAATGATTTTCAATGTGTATTTTATTTCTCTTGTTCTACTTATTGTTCGGCATGCTTAGTCTCTTCTACGAAACACGAAAATTCTAGTGACCCTCTGAAAAAAACACGAGCCTTGACAGGGTTTGCCGGGGCCGTTAGTATTTCCGGAAAATGTTCAAAAGTATTGTACTATAAATTCACTACCACAATATCAGCATTTCAAACTTTGGAACTATGTATAACTTCCGAGTCTAATAGTCAGCCATCAATAAACACCACCACCTCTTTCAATAAGCTGTTGCCAGATAATATGACAGACCTCTCGTTATTAGGACCCATCACATCTGTCCCACCGTTAGTAAAAATTTACAATAATAATATTAATATCGATTACTTGACTGTCGTTTTTTTAGGAATCTCTGACAAGGGCGAAACATTCAATGTCCAATTAATTTATTCTCTCGCTCCTCACCCTAAGTTGGTCCAATCATTCGTCAAGCATATAGATTATGACAGCACAGGCACCGCCATTGCACTATGCTTTGGTACAATTTTTAACATTAATAATGGTCACGACTCAAACGTTATGTTGATTAGTACTTATTCGGTGATGATCGCATTTGACGACGGAGCTGTTTGCGAGTATAGTCCATGCGTTGGAAATACCATGAAGTTAGCATTCATTACTAAAGCAGTATCAGCACCAGCTTCGGCGGTCCTACAATCTGTGGCCCGCCAGATGTCTACTTTATTTTCATCATTATCCTTTAAGAAGCATAACCATACGAACTCTAAACATTCCTCATCAGAGCAAGACTTAAACGACCCTTATACCATCAAAGGGATCAAAACAATCATTATTGACTCGCTAGCTATCTTATTTATCCTCACCAAATCGAAAAAAATACACGTGTTTATTAAAAGCAAAGATTCGTGTACCTGGGAGCCTAATCAGGACCTGGTGGTAGATTACTACGAGTCAATTGTTTTTAAGAGGAGTAATGACCAGGACGATCCTCGTTTTTTTAGTCCTGAAATGTTCGTATGCGAGACAAACCTGGATGATTCAACTAAATTACAATTCTTTGTGTACTTAAGTTGTGGCACTAAAGCAAGAACAATAGGATTTCAGGTTTCAGTTAATGTAAACTCTCGAACTTTGACCGTCTCGTGTATTACGCAATTAGCGTCCCCACCATACGCCGTCGCTTTGCACTATAATCCATCCACAAAATCGCTATTTTCGTTCGTAGCCCCGCCGAATGAAGCTAATAATAAGATTGAAATTATGGGTGTTTTAAATTACGATGCAGTCGACGCCGGAAAAGCCAACTCTAATTTTAACTCATCAATGTATCCCATCTATTTAGATTCATATGCAACCTTCAATATAATTGGAATTGACAATCATAAAAACACCCCCAATTCGATATTAGGAATGGCATTGTTGATCGGTAAATCGATTATAATGACCCCCGATGGATTTTACACGCCTAGAAGTAGTTTAGGCCATGAGAAACTCAAGTTCACGTCTAATATAAATACCGACCAAGACTTGTATCATAGTAATATGGAAAATATCAAACCTACCATGCAACAAATGTCTAACGCAGTCACGTCATTTATGGTTCAATTAGAAACACATATTAGCGATATTAAAGATAAATTAACCGAACATATAGTATTGTCGCCAATTTTGATCTCAGAGAGCTGCCCAGTTATAGAAAATCACCACCCCTTCGCATTACTCGAGTCCTTTTTCAAGCCCAAAACCAATACTTTGAATTATTCAATATACCCATCATTAGAGTCAATAATTATGACACCATCTGCGCTTACCCAACATTTATTGCCGATATATAATGATGAGAATGCATTGAATGAGTACTTTAACACCTATCTATCTTTGATTTTTTTCCGAGAAGTTCAATCCAATTTAATCACTACATCTCCAACTGTGTTTATGGACACCCTTGGCAGCCAAATCGCGTTTTTAACACATACACTGTGTTACATTTACTGGTTTAATGAATGTGTTAATCGATCAATACATATAAACATTAACGACAAACTTAACTACTACTACCAACTTGTTTATTTGCACAGCACCATGTGTAAATCTGTTCAATTAGAGGATGCATCGGTACCCATTATCAATTTGTGCTTGTTAAAAATTCCCGAGATTAGCCTTTCAACTCCGACGTATGAGCCATTCAATTGTTTTTTCTACACAATTAAAAAATGCCTGCTCGACTTATCATGCTTTACTGAGTTGCGACCTTTGGTCTCTTTTTCTTACGCTTACAACAATGAAAACCCCATCGATAAATTCATGGAGGCTGTTTGTTATTACTCGCTCCGTGAGTTCTCATCTGCTGCAGAATGCTTTTTAGACCTTATCGAATCGGATCTATTTTTAAAAGGCACTATTTCTGTATTGGCGATTGGCGATTTGTTTTCGTCTATGAATCTTCCATTAGAGTTTAATAAGGGGTCGCTTAAATTGGAATCCCCGTATTTTCTTAAAAAACATGAGCAGATATTACACAATGACATAATTTCATATTATTTATACAAATTAATATTAATTTTTATGGCTGCAGAAATGCCAGAACAAGCCCATCAAATAGCATTATTTGCCTATGAATTAATTACATTAGATAATCCGAACTCGCAATTAAAATTACCAGCAAGTACAATTAATGACTTTTCTTCAATTGAGTCTCAAATCAGACCATCGACTGCTGTTGCAACAGCCGTAGAAACAGTCAATATACTAATTTGTTGGCTTCAAATTTTGTTTCTCTGCTCATTATCGATGAATATGTTTGAACTCGCAATGTCTATTTTAAAAGATAGTTATTCATTTTCCAATCAATCGGCATTGAATTTATCTTCAATACAAACAATGATCAGCGATCTTATTCTATACTCGTGCATACACAATAAGCTGGCTGTATTTTTGGCTGTTGATTTCGATGTGTCCCATGAATTGCTAGGTACACTGTCCCATACTATCGAAGAGGAGCTCATCCGACGCTCACAGTTGAACCTTAGACAAAATATTGTAAATGATGTCACCGAGTACCCTATCAACCACCATAAAATTTTGTTCCAGTTCTACATTATCCGCAAGCACTACATAGGAGCGGCAGAGGCTATTTTTAGAGCATCCTTTATTAGCAATAATACAATTATTACAAAAACATTAGATGAAACTCACCTTACTCATTTATTGACTCGAATAGAAGCACTCTCTACGTGTGACAGTATACTCATCCAACAATCAACTTCGTTTCAATTTACGTATTCACCAAATGCTCAAAAAATAGAAATTCCAAGAAGAATCATCTCATTCGAACGATTTATCGCATATATCGCATATATGGACCTCCAATCAGCACTGAATAAGATCGATTCTGGCAAGATGGCCGGCCACTCTAATGATTCCTTATCATTAAGTTTGCCCATCGATTTATTCTTTAAATTACTCCAAAGAAGTCCAGAAGACAGTGTAATATTTGATTACTCGCCAACCCATATTACCTCAATATACACACATCTAATTAATAGCAATCATTTTGAGCTAGCATTTGATATGATTCAACTATTGATGGGAGCCGGGTTGTACTTGAAGTATCCCATTAATTTAGCTGACTTTTATTCCCAATTCACCATGGAAGTGCTACGGAAACGAAATTTCAACCCACAATTAGCACATGCTTTGCAAAAAAGCCTAGACTTGTTTCCATTGGAAACATGTGATATTGTAAATATTAGGCTAAATTATCTGGTGGTCGCCGAATTGTTTTTAATACACGCCAACGATGTCCCGTTATGGCTGATCCAGGCATGTAAGCAAAAGGGATTCGTCCTAGACATTATTGATCTGTATATGTGCTATTCAGTACCTAGTCATGCATTCTATCAGTTTCATGATTATCTCGACCAAGTCGCCAATGCCATCATCCTATCGGGGACCGCTTCATGTATAAATGGCCGAGAAAACAGCATCGTCAACGATTTTACCGGCTACTTTCCACATCAATTTATGTCAAGAATATCTGCATTCTCGAGACTGCACAGTAATTCTCCATACATTATGCCAGTACGCGTAAAATTAGACTCACTATTATTAGATCTCAATTATGAACACCAGTCAGGTGCAAAAGACCTCAATATTAAGCTCCTTCACGACTATTTAATCTCATTCCGAGAATTCATCCACGTAGAAAATTACTTAGAGTATGTTAATTGAATAAAAGTGTGAATTAGTGTCAAAAATTTTAGTAAAGTTTATTGAATTTTTGTTAACCCCATTTGATCCCATAAACATAATTATTCCTTTTTCATTTCCAAATCTCCACCAAGCGTATGTGTATGTGGCGAACAGTTTTTTTTAAAGCTTTTCACCGCGAATTCTACGTGCTAATTGAAGATCTCTGCTCATGACAGTAACGCGTTTAGCATGGATGGCACATAAATTCGTATCTTCAAACAATCCAACTAAATATGCTTCAGCAGCTTCCTGCAAAGCAGCAACAGCAGCAGACTGGAAACGAAGATCGGTTTTGAAATCTTGCGCGATTTCTCTCACTAAACGCTGGAATGGAAGTTTACGGATTAATAATTCTGTAGATTTCTGGAAGCGTCTGATCTCTCTCAGTGCTACAGTACCTGGACGATAACGATGGGCCTTCTTAACACCTCCAACTGCTGGTGCAGATTTACGTGCGGCTTTAGTAGCGAGTTGTTTTCTTGGTGCTTTACCTCCGGTGGATTTTCTTGCGGTTTGTTTAGTTCTTGCCACTAATAAATAAAGCGTATAGTATGAAGTTAATTATTAATATTAACGGTAGTAATTATTTAGAGAATTTAATAAAAAGGTATTTTTTTTTTTAACTAAAAAAAGCGGGTAATTATTTCAGGGGGAGGGTTTTTTTTTGAAAATATGAAAAAAATATGAAAAAAATATGAAAAAAATATGAAAAACCAAATATGCCCAAAAAAGCGTCTTTTAAAGTGACGCTTTTGAGGACAAAAATAATCGATTAAAAATCATAAAAACCAAGGAATAAAAAAAAAAGAAGGCCATACAAGTTTATTTATTCCCAGTTGGTTAATTACGTATGGCAACACGTAATAAGGGTATACGTCGTAATGTTAGGATATATGTTCACCAAATGCAAATTAAAACAGGTTGATTGTAATATTCGGGAGATGTTTGTGCCAATGATGAATTGTTTGATAGGATGTTAATTGGCTTACTCTTGAATAATATTTATTTAGTTATGATTCTAGCTAGTGTTTAATTTAATCGGGCAATAAAAATAATTTCACAATTAATTCATGTATCTCGAGCACTCATTTAATTATTTCTATTTAAATATATACTTAATAAACCATCCTGACAACTTGAATGGGCGATGTTAGAGTTTTTATAAAACTTAATTGTTTTGTATTTTAAACAGACCTTGAAAACAAAAAACAACCATGATCAGTACAACTAAAAATGCAATTTCTTCCTCAATCTCGGCGCAACAGGTAATTGTTTCTTTAAAAAATGCAGTCAAGGAATTGATTGAGAATAGTCTTGATGCTGGTTCATCGAAAATTGAAATTGAGCTGAAGAATTTTGGCCTGGATCGAATAGTTGTTAAGGACAATGGTAGTGGAATATCGCCAGCAAATTATGCAACTCTTGCTCGAAAGAACACAACGTCCAAGATAAAAAAGTTTGAAGACCTTAACTCATTAGGAGGGTTTGGGTTCAGGGGAGAGGCGCTTAATGCATTGGCATATTTGAGCGATTTGTCTGTCGATACATGCCATCAAGGGGCAGGAGGGACATATACCCAATCACATTTAATATACGATAAATCAGGGGAGCTAGCAAGCCAAAAGGAAGAGGAGCCGAGCGAGTGTCCATTTACATGTGTTGTTGTAGATAAACTGTTTTATCGGATGCCTGTTAGACGGCTGCAACTGGGGAAATCATTGAAACGAGAATACTCGCAACTAATACATCGCGTGATGGCATATGCAATCATTCATTCAGACGTAGAGATAGTTCTCATGAACGACAATAAAATAGAACTTAACACAATGCTTTCTAAAACCCAAAAGAAAAGTGATTATGATTTGCAAAACAATGTTATTTCGGTTTATGGGCCACGATTTTATGCAACCTTGAATCGGTTGGCGGCGAATTCCAAGGACCCCTATGAGTTCGAGATCAATGGCTATTTTTCAAAGACGGCTGTCTCTTCATCAGCATCCTCCATGGTCGGGCGATCGAGTGGCGACCGTCAGTTTTTTTACATTAACAAGAAACCATGCAGTGTTGATCGGCTTGCCAGGTTTACAAATGAGGAGTTTAGATCATTGACTCAGCAATCGGTAGATAAATTTCCAGCTTATTTTATTAATCTTACGTTACCACTTCATCATGTCGATTTCAATTTAACACCTGACAAACACAAAGTAGGCTTAGACGAGAAACTAGAATCGGCAATTATAGACGTGTTTAAAACATCACTACAGGAGCTGCATATTGGTACCTCGCAATTGTACCAGGTTAATAGTAGACAATCGACTAGTGAGGAATTTACTAATTGTCCAACTACGCTTACAAAACGCGTTAAACAAGATGGTAATATAATAGAGTATATTGCACCGCCAGTACTGCCGGATATTGGGTCGTCTTCAGATATATGCGTGGTAAAGGAATCATCTGTTTTACCAATTTACCAATACAAGCACCCCCTGTTGAAAAGACTAGAGTTTAGCCAGGAAGAAACACCGCCTGATTTGAATAATGGATCGCATGAGACTGATAATAGGTTTAAAGGTCCCCAAAACATGGTGGGATACTTGTCCTTACTTAATAAGCACAATGACTTTACTATTGAATGCTCAATTTCTAAATTCAAGGAAATTAGCATTGATGACTCACTTGTATGTGGAGTCGATGGCGGCCTGAACGAGTGTTCACAAGGTATTACTACATCTGACCAGGTACCATCACTTTCAACCGATTCAGACACTCAATCGAAAAGGTTTAATAGAGAAAGTTTCGCTAAGATGCATGTACTAGGCCAATTTAATATGGGATTTATAATTGGCTTGTATAAAAAGTCTCTCTTTATAATTGATCAACACGCTAGTGATGAGATCCATACGTTTCTTACGTTAATTGAAAAAGGATCTAATTTAGAGACCCAGACTCTGCTTTTCCCCATTAAATTAGACGTCTCATATGCAGACCAGCTTACGCTAGAGGAAAACACCCGGCTGTTCAAACATTACGGATTTGAATTTATTACGAAAGATGACAATATCTTTTTATCAAAGGTCCCCTTTTCATCAAAGATTATTTTTGGGAAAGAGGACGTATATGAGCTGCTGTCAGTTCTGTCTAGCACAATTTCACCTACGCTTCACGATGTCATGCCGTCTCGTATTAGGGCCATGTACGCGTCGAAAGCATGCAGAACATCCGTCATGATCGGCACATCACTCACAAGGTCACAAATGACAACTATTGTCTCACAGTTAGCACGGCTTGAAAAACCATGGAACTGCCCACACGGCCGCCCAACCATGCGCCATCTCTTAGATATCGAGTGAGGTGAGCTGTGACAATTAGCATGTCAAGATTTATTGACGCAATATGGCAAGAAAGGCACAATCATAGAATTCAATATTCAATCACGAGTATATTAGTATACTATCTTGGTGTATTACAAAAAAATTTGGGGAAACCCAATATAGTACAACAGTGCTAGTATCTAAATGGTACATAGAAAACGATATTTCTACTTTGGAATGGCCATTTAACTCGCCTGATCGGAATCAAATTAATATTTGGAAGGTCAATAAACAATAATTTTTTTGTAAATAATAATGACTTAGAATCTTGATCATGCATTTACTAGCGCACACACTCTTTATTTATAACAATTACTAGCCTTATTCATATCGTTGAGTTAATAAAATCACAATATTATATCAACTTATCCACATTGTAATGTATTTTTCATGCATTATTTTGCCAAGTTATGATGGCCCATTGATAAAAAAAAATAAACAAAAATTAATATTTTTATTAACCCAAACAAATATTAGATATTTACTTGCACAATGCAGCCAAATTCCTATTATTATAACCCGAATAATGTAAATCAATTGAATAATTCGTTTATGACCGGCTCTGGGATACCCCCTCAACAGCAACAGCAGGTAAAATTGTTGGATGAGAATTTGCCAGATATTACGCCAGCATTTGAGAGAGAGCAGTCAATGCAGTATGACAAAGTAGTAATGGGGCAGAAGAATGAGCGTAAATCGCAAATATCATTGAGCCATTTTGATAATTATATCTTTGTGCATTCGGCCAAACAGTGTCTTATTAGGGAAGCGTTGCGCCAAAAGATAAGGCTGCCTGACCAGGTCATTGCAAAGGTATGGAGTCTTACTAAAAGCACCAGTCAAGCTTACATTGAGGCAATTCAGTCGCCAAATTATCAGCCAGAAAGTAAAGGTAGTCTGGCGAATTATGTTAACAAAAAGGAGTTTGTTCTTATGATGCACCTCGTGCTAAATTGTGTTTCAAAGGGGTTTAATCTTCCGGACAGATTGCCATCTAATTTACTAATCGAGACCCGAATCCCGGCCCACCAACAAAGCGGCAATAGCAGTGGAATGGTCGGGCAATTAGAGTACAATTTATCAGGCATAAGGAGTCAAGGAATATTTGCAGCAGATCCATTATTAGCATCACCGGCCATAAATGGCATGCTGGCGCTGGGAAATGGGAATGGTGTTGGTAATTCAAATTTAACTAATATGGTAGTTATGGCTGGTTCAGGATCAACTTCCAATTCGACATTGCCTGTTTCGCGATATGATCCTAGCGCCATGTCCCCCGAGCTAATTAGGCAGGAAATAGCGGAATCAATGCAACTATCACGAATGAAAAAAAGAGAGCAGGATGATTTGAAGCGGCAAGTTTTGAAGGAGTCGGAACTTAAAAAGGAACTTATCTTTATCTACGAAAAGGGGTCTTTAGAAATTAACAATCTCATGATTAAAGACGCCAAACTTACGGCTAATCTAAAACACCTGCACCAGGAAAAAGATTCGCTTACACGGAATATCATTAAATTATTAGAAGACATCGAAAGGATAAAGTTGGATAATAGTAAATTCCATGTGGATAATTTAGAGGTTATTAAATCTAAATTGGAGGAAGCGAATAACTCTAAACTAGAGTATGAGCAATTGCTGGCGTCGACGGTCGCAGAATCATCTGAATTGAGGGACAGAATAAAATTCCTGCTTAACCCTGGCGGAGAAACAGACCCGGCACAAAAGGAAGAAAATCTTGCACTTGCAATAAAGAAAAACCAGGAGTTTTTTTACAAAACTACCCAAGATGCAAAGGAAAACATCAAAAAATTAGACGCTACATTAACCACCTACAGTAATAATAATGCACATTTGAGTGTAGCAGTCAAAGGATTGTTGGATACCTTAAAAGAAGAGCATGAAGAGTTTATAAATCAAGAAAACATGATTATCTACCTTAACAGAGAGCTAAATGACATCAACTCGGTCAAGTTAAGTTTAAATCAAAACGAAAATAACCAAATTATGCAACAGAATTATGCGCCCCCATCAAGACCAGCGCCCCCAATAAATACAGCTTACAACTACAAAAATGAGGAAAGTTCACACCGCGACTTGGATTATAATTATGAAGCGGATACAAATAGTGATTGTAATACCACATCGCAAGCACAATTAATCGAGTCAGAACACTATAATCCCTATGAAGAAGATCAGTATATACCGAATGAAGAGAATTATGAGTATAATGACACCGAACAAGGTTATAATCCATATGAAGATTCGTCAGCTAATTCTGGATTTTCTGAATTAAACAGCTATAAGGAAAAAATGGAAGCTAATTTGGACGCAGGTAATAATAATTACAATGAATATGTGCCTGGGCCACAAGTCGACCGTAGTTCGATAGCAGATTTATATATGCGTGACCCTGAGCCAGAAGTAGAGCCTATTCATGAATCCTTACCATTTAACCCAGAAGACTACATGGACGTACAGTTTGAAGAATACGCGTTTCACGGATATAGTGAGTCGGAGTACATAGATAAGAACAATTTTCACGGGGCATTATTTGACTTTTTTGGCGAGTTAGCTACTGATTTGTCGTTTAGTGCTGGCGATATTATAGGCATTCTGCAGTACAAGACGGACGGTTGGTGGGAAGGAGAGTTTAATAATCGGACCGGCTGGTTCCCAGCTAACCACGTTACCAGGTATCCGTTTAAAAACTACAGCCCGTCCAATCCTGGCCACAATGCTTTTTTTGTCAATAATTTCGATGCATTTACAGGCTATGAGTATAATTACGAATCACCAGACGCTGAAGCGATTGATAAACCGATTATATCCCGCCGCGAATCAATGATATCCTCCCATAACAAGCTACTACACAACCTGTCTCAAATAAAAATAATTTCTGACGAAAATAGCGAATTTAACACTGAGGATTTGAATGGAGGTATAAGTTCTGATCAAGTGCAAGACCATCACGTAGAGACCATGCCACCTACACCTACTCCGCCTACCCCAACTGCGCAAAGACACCAATCAGAATTTCATTATAACTCACCGGGTGAAGTTAATACAAACGCTATTGAACATCTCATGGGTGAAGCTATTTTTGATTACACAGGTGCAAATGACGACGAATTATCCTTAGTTATAGGCGATATTATATCAATTGATTTAAAAGAGGAAGATGGGTGGTTTCATGGTACGAATGTCAAAACAAAGGCCGTTGGATGGTTTCCCGGAAACTTTATTAGTGAAACTGCAGGCAGTGATACTTTACATAATCCATCCAGCAACGCCACTTTTGAACATACATCAAGCTTTACCAATGATGCAGATTATTTAGATGACATGCCACCCTCTGAAACCTCGTCATTTAACACTGAGAAAGGTAAACCTCCGTTAAACCAAAGCAGTTTAAGTCGATTATCAAGTTTCTCATCCTTTCAGTAAGAGATTCACGACATAATGATAACTATTATTTATTAAAATAAAATTAAATATACGCGGAAACCCCCTGATAATGTTAATTTCTTGTATTTAATCTTATACCCCTTTTTTAAGACTTAAATAGTGATTTGACGAGGATATCTCGGGCAGTATAATCTGTGGTGTGTTGCTGTTCAGGAAACATAAAATTAACCAATTTTTTATCGACCTCGTAATTAATGCGCGAATGTTTAACGACGTTGTTTTTCTTGATTCTTGTTTTCCCACTATCGTTATTCATATTAAGCACGGATACCCATGGACTGCTTAAGTTAGCGCTGCCTGATCCTTTAACCCCCGACGACAATGAGCCTGATGCGTCTACGTTTCCGCGCGATGCAATAAGATCCCTTATTATTTGCTGGTAAAAATCGTTATCATCAAATATTTCAGAATCGCCATACTCATCTTCGTTGGTGTTATTCGGGGCGTCAAGTTTATTTCGTTTTGGTATACCTTCATCCTGAGTTAAATTTACCAAAAACGAAGGGTAAATTTGTCTTTTTTTAGTAGTTTTTTTGTACAATGCATCATAGTTGGAAAGATGTTGCTCGATTTGGTCGAGAATTCCCTGGTTAAGAACTTTGTGCTGAGAGATTGCTGAGCCAGTAGTAGACACGATGCCACTATGAATAAGCGATTTTTCGTGCCATTTTTGTAATATTGGGTATGCATACTCTTTATAGCCCTTGTGAATATCTGCATTAAGGTTAATCATGTCGTCAACATCCCGTTTAATATTATTATTATTATCACTTTCTGACTTTACAATTGAGAGGTAGGGTAATACAGTCTCCGGATTAGCTTTGCACAGCAATGTAATTTGTAACCCGTGTATCTTTTGCGCTAAATTTTGTACAGAAACTAATGTTTCAGTTAATCTATTAGACAGCGAAGTAAAAGACTTTGGGTTACTAATTTTGGCAATATTTTCTGGAGTTATTAAAGCCGGGTCAACTATACTATTAGCAGCAACAAGCACTTTGTGCATCCGGATATTCAATTCCAGTGAATGGTCAAGAAGCTTCATTTGATTTTTAACGTTCTTAGCCTGAGAGACTTGACTACTCTCGCTATGGAACGATGAGACAAGTTTAATTTTGTTTGTCTCATCCGCCTTTTGAAGTTTACTAATCTGGTCTGCAAATGACACCCCACCAATATCTTCCTCTTCACTAGAGTCAGAATCAACCTCAGACGTCATCGTATCGGACTCCCCTGTCTCACTTTCATCTTCTTCTGAAAACTCATTAGAAAACTCATCATAACTATTTTCTACCGAATCAACTTCACTATCTAACTCCTTTCTGGATCCCTTCTCGCCTTTGTACTTGTTTTCTTCATCATTGAACTCAAAGTATTGATTTCGTAATGTAGACATTTTTTGTGTCTCAGGATCAAAGGACTCCTCATAGTCATACTAATAATATGGTTAGACATTGTTTAGTCCCGTTAAAATATGAGTGTGATGGAATGTTAACTTTTTTTATTTTTAAAATATAAAAAAACAAATAAAACAAAAAAAAAAACGTGGAAATAATACATTATAGCGTAGATCATACTGTTCTATACATTTACAACTAACCTCATCTGAACCAGAACTATCTGAATCATTAATATTCAAATCAACTTCATCTTCATCACGATCAACTGACTTTTTCGTTTTGAGCAGTTGTTTAGAGATCTTATCGGCCTTTGAACTGTATCTATCACTTGATCGCGACATCTTAAATGTTTTTTTTATTATTGTTGATTATTAAAAATAACTTTGTATTGTTTGAAACCCAGCCAGTTCAACTTTTAATTCTCAAAACAGTTATATCTCTCGCGCGCCAGCCGTAAATCTATCGTTTAAATATATTTTTACTTAGCCTTAATGTTTATTGCTAACTATAGTCTATCGATATTGTTGGCTCATATCGTCTTATCAGCCCTGTTTTTGGACTTAAGTTATGCTTATCTCTTATGTGGGTATGCTGACGCCAACTGCAAACAATTTCGGCAATGCTCTCGCCCAGTTCCATTGAACTCATGTCAGCCTACTGATCTTCTCGCTTATTACAAGCTGCATAAAAATCCAAACAAAACATTAAATGTATGTATAAATATGTCCTTATAACCCATACACGATTCTTAATTTATAGATAAAATTTATCTAATTAATTCCATGTTTATATTACCGATAATTTGTTTGGACACAGATGAGCTTATACTTTGGAAGTAGCTGCAGCCAAATGACGGCTTTAACTAGCAGCGGGGGAAGGAACTTTCATGTGGGCAGTTGCCTCAGTGTTTACGTCAATTATACACAGAAACACTATTACTTTTCAGTACAACATGATAATTTTATTCCTCCTGGAAGACGCCATCCCCGATATCAAGATGGAGATATAGAATCTAATTTTGACGAACTAACGCCTGGTGATTGGGACAGTTTGTTCGATTCTGACATAATAGACATTGCTACGAAAATACAATGATATGAGCAATTGCTTAGATAATCAATTCACTTTTAAAAATTTATTGATAGAATTATTGATTTTGTTTTAAGTTTTGTAAAAATTGCGTTGCTCGTTCTCTGCGCGATAATTTCACAGATTCAACAATTGGTTCCTTTGTAACTCCTTTACGTGGCTCTGAAATGAGGATATCTAATTCATTTAATGCAATCTCGTGCTTTCTATCCAACTCTTTCGTCTTAATAATATTGTTCGCTATTTCTAATTCAATAAAATTTGAAAACACAGTTAGAAACAGTTTTTGGGTTTCTATTGGTTCGCATGAAGTTGGTGAAATGTATTTATCTTTAAATTTGTTAATTCTAGACATGATTGTCGCGAATAATTCTTCGTTATCAATATCCACACCAAATAAAGATCGACATTGAGTATTTGCTGGAGTTGCGTCGGTGTCGAATGATTTTATCTCATCAAAATCAATCGACTCTTTATTAACCAATTTACCACACAAGTACTTATAGTATGAATTGAGCACATGGTTGGGTTCTAAAAATTGAAATTTTCGATTTTGACTTTGATTTGCTCGCAAATATATCTCTGCACTCAATGGTTTATCATACAAAAACTTGGCAGTATGTGCAATAATTTTATGAACATCCATTCTCGTGGGAAGTATTAATTCTGGCGGAAAACAGATGGTTGGTCCAAATATCCTATTTTCCATTGTACATGCATTTTGAGCTATCAATTCGGTCGCAGATGGAGTATCCTTATTATTATTAATATCATATGCAAAGTTGTCCTGTTTTGCGGTTAATTTAGCCGTTTCCCTGTAATTCGCCTCTTCTTCTAACTGGGACTTGTATTTATTTGCATATTCAAGATGTTCAAACCGGTATGCATCGAGCTCTGCAAGATGATCTAACGAGGGCCTAGATTTACCAGTAGGTGAATGTTCGGCTATGTGACGGACATCAAACCTGCCTTTATCCAAATTACTCACAAGACCTGCAAAATGATATTTGTCGCGACAAACAGGTGATGGGGTGCCTACAATGCAAAATGACGGATCTTTTGTCAACTCTAATTTACTCCTCTTTGCCGCACTTTCCTCGTAAACATGGACTACATCAATCGGTGGGACAAACTCGGGCGTATATGAATTAAAAAGCTGGGTCACCTTAAACTCTCCCGATTTATCCCTAAACCCTGCGAATTCTGTTATTGTATCATGCATCTTATTTCCACTCAATACAATAATATCAATTAATTCAATAGATCACTGCCGAGTTAAAAAATTAATATTTTTAAAATTAACAAATCACAATGTATAAATTAGTGCTCAAGCCAAGTTTTTATAAATTAATCAACATTGTTTAAAGTACAGCGACCAACCATTTTTTTAATACTAATATTACACTTCGGCCTTATTAACTACCACTGCACACTGGTTGCTTGTTTACAAATATTATTTAAAGCTAATTTTTTAGCCACACACATGTTACCGATAATAAATTAATTGTATAAAAAATATTATTATTTCCCAAAATTATTTAATTTACAATAGTTGATATAAAAAATCTATTAAATATCAATAGATGTTTAAAATTTTTGCAAGCGCAGCATCTAAAAACAAGTTTTATGACAGAATCCATCATATAACTGTTGTTGGGTTGGTAGGGACCACTGTTGTGTTGGTGTACAACCTCGGCTCTCTTTACGCGCACCTTAAAAAATTCAACATGAACTACGAAGAACAACAGCTCGGATCAATTCACAGCGAGCATACGGCTAATAAAGACTCCATGGCCGTCAATAAAAACAAGTTTTAAATTTCGTCGCTCACAAATGAATTGTAATTAATTGGGGTGTGCTGCTGGGGATAGTATGTGAACTTGTCCGTTATCGTCAGCGTATAATATTTCTGAGATGGCGTGGGTCGTTTTGAACAATAGTGTCATGGTAGGGGGGAAGATATTGTTAACGAATAAAAAATACTCTTCAACCAATTTCGTAACACTAGTAAGGAGTTCGATGCTGGAAATTGAAGTGAAGGACTTTTTTTTGTTATTCATTGTGCAATTAAAGGATATTACCTTGAACCCGCTATCGTGTGTCATTTCAGTATCGTTTTGCTGTCCGTATACATTTGTCACAATAGTTGGCGCAGAATGGTGAATTGCAATGATTAAACGTTGCATACTTTTACAAAATGCTATGCCGACGACACTGTTGAACAATACTGGGAAATAACCGACGGTGTCGCTAATGTTAGAACCTTGGATTCGGTAAACTACAACACAGCCCACTTTTAAAGTGTCAGTTTCCAAATTTAATTGTTGAAGATCGGAAGTAATGTCTGAAATGGCTATAGGTATATCATCATTGGGCATTATACTTCGTGAATGAAACAAGAACGTCTCAGCAGCGTCAGGATGGCATACTGCGAGGAAATTTCCACAATGAGACATAGCGACACATTTGGAATTTACACAGCTTATTGGAGAGAAATAATTGGATCTTGTGAAAACAACATCGCTATTTAGGCTAAAAGGGACACTTATTGGGCTGGTTTGGTTAAAAAGACCCTTGCAATAAATCGCGTCAATCAATAGTATCTTTAACGAGCATACATTGGAGTTCTTATTGCGAATTGTAAGAAGAATTGTGCGATTATAAGGATGCATTTTTATAAATTCAATATGGTCGGAGGAATTTACATTGTTAAACAATCTAATTGGGCTCTCATTTAGTAAATAATCCCAAATAAATAAGTTTGCTCCTTCACTAAATAGAATCGACGATGTATAAGGTTGGCCAATGTAGTTAAAGCAACAATCGTTGATCTTGTTATGGTTAATTGACATTTTTGAAATGGTCCGGTTCAGTTCAGTATCGAAAATTAGTAGTCCGGTTGATTTAAAGCCGACTACAAGGGTTTGGGTATGGATAGGGTGAAAGGCAATGCAATTTATTGGGTCCAATGTTTCACTGAGTCTTATTGTAGGACAAGCAGGGGCTGAGTTATGCTCAAATAAGTGTAACCTTTGAAGCGATATTCTCCCATCATCAGTTCCCAAAACCGTCATAGTTTCATCGCAGTTAACCGAACAACAAGTTATTTTAAATTCCTCATGATATGTGAATGTATTGTTTGGATCCTAAATTAGACATAAAAAAAATTACGAGTTATTTTTTTACGTGGTGGTTTAGTTATCTATATTTCCTTTTTTAATTAATGTATAAAATATAAATTACGATGTAGACAGGATGGAATTTCATTTATCAACCTTATTAAAAGCTAATCTAGTGTGGTTTAAGGTGTATTCGGATATATACTTTGAATTTTTTCTACTATTGCCCAATGCCTGTCGGTCGTCGAGCAAATTTAAGATTGCGCTCGTTGGCATCGCTCACAAGCACACAGAATGTTTATATTGTTATTAATGGCAGTATATATAGCAATTACCAAACATAATTATACTGATACTCACAAACTGGCGGCGCATTTAGGACAATCGCATGTGAAGTGGTATGGCATTAAGTCTAGTGTGCGACTCGAGTAATCTTTTGCTTCATTGATGTATGAAATTGTCAATTCCTCGTTTTTTTGAATTGGGCGAATAACATCAACGTATGCGAGAAAATTCGGGATATTGTCATTAGCGATCTTTGGGTAGAAATTAACTTTACAGTTCGGAACGCAGCTGTGATTAAAGTGACATATCGTTTGATAAAGCGCAGTGCAATCATTTGGTGTAAAAAAGTTAAGAGTGCGGTCTAATAATTGCGCCTCAGTTGGCAATATCTGGGTATTTAATTCCGACATGCTTGTTGGTTTCTTACAGTCGAAATCATCATTTTCATCTTCCTCCTGGCGACGTAAGGTGGCTATTTTGGATAATTGCGGGGTTACTTGGTCTAAAATAGGTCTAGAAATGATTGGTGGTTGTTGATGGAGCTGGTTGAATAAGATGTACAAGGACGACGGCTGATGGACACCGACGCTATTCAGTTCAAACAAGCCGCACAAATTAGAAATAAAATCTGGCGTAAGGATCTCTTTAATGGGCTCGTATTGGGTGTTTTCCATCCATAACGGGCTAAATCCAGCGACCAACAATTTAGAAAGGTGTGCCACCTGCTGCTTCATGCCCTCGACCGACACAACTTCGCAGCAATCCTCATCTTCATTTGACTCCCAATCATCTTCAATACTACTTCCACAATCAGTGGAATTAACTTGTTGGTCTAGTATTACAATGTCCCACCATTGGCCACCTTGGAAATTAAGGTATGGGCGAATGCAGGGCGTTAAGTCGAAGTTGTTTCTCTCAAAAGCGCAGATGATCGAAGATATAATTTTACCGACTAATAAGAACGGCTCGTGGTGCTGCAAGGCATATACTTTATACTGGTACAATGGATGGTCTTCGGACGAAATAAGGCCGACACAAAAGTACTTGTGGTGCGCTAAAAAGGCCGTATTCTTACATAACTCACTGCAATACACCTCGCCACACCCAGAGTCACACGGAAACATTCCATGACTGAACTGTAGGTTGCAATCACCCACTGCTTTCACATCTAATTGCCAGGGGGTGTAACAATCAATCGTGTCTCTTGATACAACTCCCGCTTGACAATCCAGCTGAAACTCAAAGCTGACGAGGTCGATTAGGCACTCAGCGCATGAGAAAGTGTCTGATTTATTGTGCTCGATAAAATTTAGTGGTGCCTCTTTTATTACACACTCACCTACCCTATATTCGCGCGTGGAAAACACACCTCGCCCTTTCACTTTATCAATCGTTCTAATCTCCATTTTATGATTAATTCTGTTTTTTTTGACCACCAGTTAATGTTTGAAAAAAAGTTGTTGTCAAAAAAACGTAAGCCGTTTGAAACCACGTGGTAGCTGGCAATTAAAATACCAACTTATTATCTCTAGATACAGCTGCATACCTAACTTTTTATACACCCATAATAAATACAGATGTCATATATTTTTTATATTTATATTAATAGAATTCGAATATGGTGAAGATTATTGAGCCATTTACTCGTTGCCTTCGTTTTCTAGTTTTTATGCTCTTTTTTTTTATTTTTTACTTATCTCCCTTTTGTTCCTATCATACACATGCTGTCCAAGTATACAGATAGAACAATGCCTGTTAAAAAAGCAACCAAGAAAACAGTAGCTGAAAAGAAGGTGGTCGATAAGAAGGTGGTCAACAAACCACCCAAGTCGAAAACCACGGCTATTGCAGCCACTCCATCGGTCGATATTACCCCATCCAAGTTTGTTGCTGGCTGCGGGTTGGAGGTAGAGATCGACAATATAAAGCTTGCAGTAGATGGGTCCTTGCAGCTTGTGAAGAATCGCCAGGATAAGGACAAGTCGATATTTGTTGATGAGTCGGCTGCGATTCACTTAGGAATTGGAAAGAATTTGACAATTCCGTCTGAACTTTTTAATGTCACAGCAGCATTACCACACTCGCTGTTTGAGGCGGATAAATCTGTTTTCCTGATTGTGGCCGATGGTGAGACTCAAACTCGCATGAAGAAGCTTAAGGAGGACAGTAAATTGTTGTATGTCCAGCATATTCTGACGCTCCTCGAGTTTAGAAACAAATACAATTACGCATCAGCCGCATC
Organism: Ceratophysella sigillata; assembly: GCA_034693865.1. Taxonomy (NCBI): domain Eukaryota; kingdom Metazoa; phylum Arthropoda; class Collembola; order Poduromorpha; family Hypogastruridae; genus Ceratophysella; species Ceratophysella sigillata. The sequence goes on from JAQFXY010000195.1 coordinate 34,647, forward strand.
CAACATAATTTCTAAGTCTGACATCTTTGTCGTGGAGGCCGATATTATTGCAAATGTAATTGGTGTTGTCGGTGTAAAATTTATAAAAGGAACAAAATCTCCTCGTCCGGTCGAGTTCAGCACCATACAGACTAAGGAAGACCTTGAGGCTGTTTGTGGAAAGACTATAATCTATAATAGAGGCACTGGCGATCTACAGATGGTCCACATTGGCCATTCCGGCATGCCATCAGCCCACATTGTAGAAAATATCATTTACTTTTTAACCACCTACCTCCCATTCATCTCTGGTGGGCTAGCCAACATCCATGCCCTGCATCTTGCTCTCACAGAATTACCTTCTATCTTCTTCTACGCCAACTTCGATCAAATGGACAGAGCTGCAATTGACTTTTCCATCACCGGCGTTACAGCAGAAATACCACTAAATCAACAGTATTTCTAACCACCGCAATTAAATTATAAATGTAATAATTTATTTTTATTTGCAAAATATATAAACAACTGTATTTTAATGCAAGAAACATAAATGTTTTTTAATTTTGTTTATATCAAGGAATACAGATTATTATTAATTTCAATTAAATTCTCGTCTATTTTTATAGATAATAATCGTTTGACGTTCTGCTCTGACTTAACATTATCAGGTATTAGCGCCATGTTAATGAACCCCATCATGCGATCAAGTGACTGAGGACCTAGATTATTTAGTATACCGTGCACAAATCGCCATAACAACTCGGCTTGTTGATCAATAATCTTGTCATTTTCCTCCTCCTCCTCCTCCTCCCCCATTTCATCCATAACTTCATTATTCTTTAGATCCTGTTTATATTTTATTCGAACTTCTTTGTCTGTGGATATTTGGGTGATTAATTTATGTTTGGCCGCGGCTATAATTTGGGTGGCCATAGAATGGGGTGGGTTTATATTTGTAATCAACGCTTCAATATAGTTATACATTGCAGCTTGGTCATTCATATGTTCGTATAACATATAGTAGCACAGTTCGCTTCTTACATCAAGCCTGAATAGTACGTTATTGTTGACCAAAAACTGCACCGCATGACGAAGAGTTTGTGTCGAACTGAATTCTAAAAGTTCTATTAGTTCCGGGATGGAATAAATTAAACTGTGCTGTTTAGCATCACCACCATCAGTTACATTCCCCTTTGTTGCTGTTGTGGTATGGGATGGGATGAATTGGTACAATACAGCCGCTTGGGCCATTGAAATGCACATTAAATCTAATTCTCGGGCGTCTGCAAATACTAAGGACAATGAAATCGACCCTGCGGAGAACTGCCATTGTAACTCTCGTGACCCCTTTAAGGATTTATATTGCATAGAATATGGTTCAAATACTGACACGAAAGAGTCATTTGGCGCGAATCCAACTTTCTTAAAATCAGGCCAGTATGATCCAGAGGCGACTAATATTTTACTATCATCGTTATTTAAAATCTTATATTCATACCCGGATGCATCTATTAACTTCATCCGTTTAGAGTCGGCCATGTCTTTGATCATGACCTGGCAATCGCGCATTAATGGCTCACCCAATCGCACCTTTAATATTTCCAAATACCGAATCTCACTGTCTATATCAAAATTTAAAACAGCAAGCAGTCTTTCTGCAAGTAATGTCCTATACTCTTTAGCAAAGAGCTCCTTAGACCCATAAATATTAATGAGAATCGAAAAATAATCGCCTGTATTACTGTATGTAAAATATGCCCTTTCTATATCACCTGGGCGATCTTTTGCATATATAGTCGCGTTTAAAAACGACAGATCAAGAATGCTTTCAATGTCATGCATTGGGATAGCGTGGCGGTGGTAATATGCAGGATCATCTTTAATTGGCGCAATATCATCCTCATCACTGTTTAAATCATATATGTTATTTCTATGCAAAGGCTTCATTGCTTCGGATATATAGGTATTCTTTTTATCTATATTTTTACTAGTCACATTTGCAGGTACAATATGAATGGAAATATATCTGTTAACAGATAACTCAAAATTATCTTTATGAATCTCATCATTAGCCATTGATTCAATGTCTTCCAGAAATCCATTCTCTATTTCTGTATTATCGCAAGTTAATGGAAACTCTGGCGGATTTTGTATTAATTGCTGCGATTGAAGAGACATTGAGTCTAATCTTATACTATCATCATCGTTGATTGTTGTTAGAGTTGATAATAATTCGCTCAATGCAAATTTAAAGTAATCTGCATGAGATAAATTCACAGACCCGTTACTAATTGTATAAAAATTAAGGATAGAATTAGCGTTGGATCTGTCCATTAAACTATGAATGATACTTTTCATAGTATCGCTTCGAGAAATTAAATATCGTTTGATGACTTCGCAAATATGGCGGGTTAGAAATAAATTGGGGTCTAGATAATTTAAAACATGTATGCTATTCAAGTAAAATTCGATAATATCATTAGTATGTGCGCCAGGATGTAGGAGTCGCGCATAAAGAATCTGGGTGAGTCGATCACCTACCCACCTTACACCATATTCAATCGAAACTTCACTAATGGCATTCAAAGAACTCTTTATCTCGTCCATAATATAAATGTTTGTCGGTTCGTCATGATCGATTATCACATCAAACAGCATACTTACCCTCTGTTCAAGTAATATTTTAAGTAAGTGTAAAACACTTGTTTGGGATATGTCATCCAACATCGATATTAATTTAGAAGATCGCTGTAACTCCCCTGATTTCTTTATAAACGCATTTAGCACTGGGGCAACAGCTCTTGCAAGCATGTAGATTAGATTGTTGATGGTATTAGCCTTTCTTTCTGACCGAGTTAATACTACATATTCGACCAATATACAGGCTATAGTCTCACTAAAGTCAGGGTACCCTTCTTTAATGAGTAAACATTCCCATCCCAGGTCTCTTACCAGCCAGGCAATACGCGAAAGACTCTTGTTTTCTAATATTTTAAAATTAGTATTCGATGTTTTACCACTTCGGATAAAATCTAAATATACTTGTTTGAATAAAAATGAACCATAATTTCTCGCCCAAATACTAAATAACACCCGATTGTAATTGAATGAATAGAAATCCTGTTTATCTACCCCAGATTCCAAATAGTTCAACAATCCATATAAGTCACACACGCCATTTTCAACTAACTCAATTAAAGTAACATTCATAGATTCTCATTAATTAAATTAAACTATTTATATATATAGAATTATTGTTGATGTGCAATTTACTGATTATTATATTTTTATCAGATGTTAAACCGGATTCTCCCCTTGCAAAGGCTTTTCACTGCTGAGCGGATGGTTATAAACAAGGCAACCACAATTAGGTATTATTTAACTAGATTTATATATAACTATACTAGTTGAGATTGTTAGGAATGGGAAGGGGGTATAATTAACTGACCTCTCCACGTGGCCACTATTTTTAATATTATTAATTTTATATTATTGGGACTAAGAAACAAGCCAATTAATACGGACAAATATAAAGAAGAGTTGGATGAATTTCTTCCATTGCTTGAAAGGGAGTATACGGGTAAAATTATAATTGATAATCGAACATTCTTTGATAGATTAGAAAAGCAGGTTCAACTCAATTTGTGGTATTCTAAATATATGACCCAATCGCTGATTGGATTGGGAGAACGTACTGAATTACAATTAAACGAGCTGCTGTTAGGATTGAGAACAATGCTAGAAGCAAAAAGACAAGAATCATTGTCAGCACCTCGTATTAAGGACACGATCAGGTTGTTTATTGAGAATAAATCAATCGCGCATCTCCGGAGTGTCTTACTAGAGCTAGCCAATAATCCAACATCAACCGACCAACTGGATGATATTATGCAAATCATAGACATAGAAATGGACAATAAAGTAGCCATTCCATCTGATGTGTTCTATTTGATTGTCGATATGGTCAATAAGCGGCAGCCATTGGAGGATTTACGTGTATCCCATATAGAGACCATGCTGCGGCTAATGCACGTGAATCGGATAATTATTATTGAACTGCATGCTAAGTTAAAGGAAATTACTGAGAAAACAAATAATGTTACCCGTTTGGCTTATGCCCACACCTTAGTGGATCCATCTTACGACCAAGCGTTCTCATCCTTAAGCAAACTGGATTATGCGAAGTTACCCGAGTCTATCCCTAATAACGGTGATATTGAACCTCATGAACAAGTCGATATGAATAGAGACAAGTATGTGTTAAAAAAGAGCGTATGCTATTTAGCCGCCAATATGATGCATATGGGATATCTCATGTATGAGCCTAAACGTAAGTTATCTGACCCACAAAAACAGATTCGAGACGAATTGATTACAATGAACAAGAGCAGAGCATTTGATTCTCAATTAGGCATTAACATGCGGTCGATGTTGTACGACTGTTACATTATCATTGCAAATTCACACGAAAGCGACACATTATCGAATTGGATTTCAGAAAAGACCGCCTGGCAGCTATTACAGTTGGATTCATATTACAGCGCCTACAATTATATACATAACACAATCGAATACATGCCAAGAAATATAGCTACCCAACTTAAAAAGATTATCACGCACTCGAAAAGGGACCAAATGAACACCACGACAAAGGCTGTTGAGCATGTAATAGCATCTATAAATTTGATTAGGGCAAACTTATACAATAACACCATCAATCTGCCAAATAGTTACTACACATATGTAGGCGGAAAAGCCGAGTTATCGGAATTAGACCGTAAGTTGGCCGCGGGCAATGAAACCCAGCTTCGCAACTACAAGAAAATTAAAGATATTTTCACCAATTACGATGTTTCTTCTCATTTAACGGCAAAAATAACGGCGTCTTTATTAGCGAGTCCAAATAAAGCTTTTAACCGGAATAAGATCGACGTGTTGACGATTGATGAGCTTAAAACATTAAAATTTTCTGATTATATGCTCAACACTACGCTATACGACACTCAGTATAAATATTACTACGATGCGATTTGCAATAACTCGAAATATAAATCACCCAAGCTGATCTTCAACTCTAAATTATCCGTTAATTATTATTGCACCGAATCCCAAACTATAATAGACGTAGCCTTTATCAGTAAAACCATGAAAGTCGCATTTATTGTCGATGAAGCTCTAATTGATACCCAAAAAACTATGGGCGCCAATAATCATAAGGATGATGAAGTTTTGCCAATGGTAGCGCCGTTAACACCTAAACACCACGGCGGGGATATTTTTTACAAGCAATTATTACTAGATAGAGCAGGATGGAACACTATAAAAATCGATTACCTTCAGTGGAAAACATACTCGGATACTCTAAAAATGTATTATATCCTTGAACGAGCACAATCCGTCCTCGATATTTATGTTGAAGGCAAGAAAAAGCCAATTACACCTAAATTGAATAAATAATAATTGTTATATTGTATTAAATTTCGGAGGGTGGGACTAATTGTATTAATCAATATTAAAAGAATTTATAACGCCTTTAGTTTTTGTGATAATTTCGTCAAATTCTGACGCGGCGTCGGATTGATTGATGATGGCCCCGCCGATTCCCATTTCGGCATTCCATTTACAGTGGCCGCCCCCGTTAGCCGGTGAAATTGGGGCGGTTAATAAGATGCTTCGAATGATGACATTGAAATGAATTGCCGGGGTGTTGAGGGATAAATAGCCGAATATGCCGGAATATACGCCACGCGACGGGTGTCCTTCAAGTATATCGAGGATCTGCACAGACCTTAACTTAGGCGCACCAGTCATGCTGCCGGGTGGGAAACAACTTTCAATGACATCCATTGCCGTTGTATTGCTAGACAGATCCCCGATTACCTCAGTGACCAGTTGGTGGACATGCTCAAATGTTTCTACTTGCATCAGCGCGTTTACGTGAATTGACCCATACTGGCAGACATGGGCTAAATCGTTTCTTATCAAATCCGTAATCATTAAGTTCTCGGAAAAGTCTTTCTTGCACGTACTTAATTCTTGTATGATTGATCTATCGGCTTCATCAGTGACGCCTCGCGGCCGAGTACCTTTAATGGGCTTCATTGAAATTTGTTTATTGCCGGAAACATGCACGAATTGCTCAGGCGAAGCGCATAACAAGCGCATCGAGGGAGAAATGTAATAATAGCCGGAGTATGGCGCAGGGTTGCTTCTTCTCAGCTGATTGTATATCGCCAATGGCATGGACTCGTGCGATTCGCTAGTTTGCCAGTACTCAAAATATAATTTATTGGTCAAACATAATTCGTAGGACTCGCCAACGTTGGTATACTCAATACATTTGTTGATAAGATCCAAGTATCTCTGCTTGCTAAACTTCATATGCGTGTTTGTCGGATTGATGCAATGTTCCTTACTAGGCAAAGCCGCACTAGTCAATTTACTTGCCATTAGAGAGATCCATTTGCTAGATTCTGTAGAATTATTGTCTAATGTGCATATGTACACGGTGTTTTCCAAGTGATCGATTGCTAAAAAGTCAGATATAAAGGTAAAACTACAGGTAGGGGGGATTTCTAAATTTATATTATTTTCACATGAACTATTGTCATCATGTGAACTACCAACATCATGTGTGGTGAAGGAGGACAAATACTGCAATAATACAGCCTCAATAGTGCTCTTTTCCACATCACTCAATCCAACCTCGAGCTTTGTTTTGGCCTTGTAATCGTAGCCAAAGTATCCAATAAATCCCCCATGGAAGTCGAAGGGAATGTCTATCAACTCGTCTTTGGCCGTGTCCCCATTGTGGTAGATTATTAATTTTTCTAATAACCGGTGAAATGATAAATTAGGGGCAAGTGCCTGTAAGGGTATGGTCGATTGCCTTATTAAACAGGGCATTTTATCGACTGCAGTAAATACATGTATATGATCGTGTTGAAGATGATAGTTTAATTTGTAGCTAGATGTGCTTTGATTAGGACTGGCAAAATATGAGAATCGGGTTTTCTTAGCGCTGTGCAGCTCTTGTCTGGCCGAGTCGAGCCAAACAAGCTCTTCATAGTTTGACTCGCTCTCATTCAGGGACATTATTAAATCCGCGACGCTCTTTGCAGTCAGTAAGTAATTCATGGCCACCTTTTCAGTTCTTAATTTTGGGACGCCTTTTAATAACTTCAACAGCGGGGTAAGTAGTAATAACCGATCGACTGCATTATCGTGGATTGGATTATAAACTGATGGGGGTATGGCATAGTTTAACACAGCATGTCGTACGTTACCCTTGGCATAATTTGCAGATAAAGTATTAAAGTTGCGTATTATGGTTGTACCGTAGGTAGAGCATATGGACTCTGGGTGGAACTGGACTCCGAAGTGGGGGAGCTGTTTATGTTTGATAGCCATTATGCAGTGCCCGTCCTTGGACATGGCTGTAATATGAAGGTTTCTTGCATTAACTGCCGTGTCCCTTATTTTCACCTCCAACGAATGGTACCGAACGGCGTAAAACGGGCTTGGAATTGTGTAGAACAAGGAGTCCTTAGTGGTAGTTTCCGAATGTGTGATTTCATCTATTATGCCGTGCCGGGGGCGGTCAAGCTGGACCACGTGGCAGCCATTAATATGAGCCAGTCCTTGGTGGCCTAAACAGACGCCCAGTACGGGCAATGCATTGGTCCTCTCTAATATATAAGCACATATCCCAAAGTCCTGGGCATTGCCTGGATGTCCTGGCCCTGGTGAAAGGATTATGTTGTCGACAAACGGAATAATATTATTTTCCAGCTCGTCAATGCAAATATTATTTTTCACGACAACCGGCTCGACACCACTGACCCTATACACCAAATCCACAAGATTAAACGTGTACGAATCATAATTATCAATAATAAGCGTCCTCATCAACTTTGATTTTAATTCGCATATAAGTTAATTTTAATAAACCTGAAGGTGTCCAGTTAATTATTTAGCAATTAACGAGAAAAAATGATCGAGCACAGTGAATGAAGCATGGCTAGGGGTTGTGGTGTTGTGTTGGAGGTCGGTGAGTGACTGGTTGATGGTTGCTTGTACGTTTGGATTACTTTTCAGCCGATTTAGTAGTTGGTGCTGAATGGCGGTCCAGAATTGGTCTGTTGCTTGTTGGCGTCTTTTCGTTTGAAACTCTCCCGACTCTTCAAGGGCTCTTTTAAAGTCCATTGCATAGTCCCACGTTTCCTTAATGCCGGTTCCTTTTAGTGCGCTGACCTGGTGGACCTTTGTGGACCAATTGGTGTAGTTCGGGATGTGGAACCGACTGGCGACGAGAGAGTGTGCATAGCTTCGTTTTGCGGCATTGATTAGATCGCCGTCGTTCTTTGTGATGATTATCAGATCGGCATTTTCCAATATGCCGCGCTTAATGCCTTGGATTTCATCGCCTGCGCCGGGGGGAAGAAGAACAACAAACATGTCGCAAACTTGGGTGGCAAGATACTCGGACTGGCCCACGCCCACGGTCTCGACGACTACCACGGACGCGCCATAGGCCTCGCACAATGCAATGGCCTCAGACGTGCTGCATGCTATGCCCCCAAGCGTCCCGCGGCTCGGCGAGGGCCGGATGTACACACTGCCATGATTCGACAATCGCGGCATGCGCGTCTTGTCTGCCAAAATCGACCCGCCCGTCCGATTCGACGAGGGATCAATAGTCAGCACCGCCAGCTTATGTCCCACCGTGCCAGCAACATATAGCCCAAACTCCTCAATAAACGTCGATTTACCAGCACCAGGCGGCCCGGAAACAGCTATCCGAAGACTCCCCACCCCAGATCCACTTCGACTATGCTCTCTCACATACGACAGCAACTCAATGGTACGCTTTCGGTCGCCCAACAATGTTGATTCAGCTTACAAATAAGGATGTAATTAGCCATTGAATAAGTACGGGGCTGTCTTCTGGATGTTACATAATTATGGAATATAACAAAAAATACATTACTACATACACAATGTAATGGCCCGTGCAAGTGCATCTCTGCTTCCCGTGAGAAGTTCTTTGCCTAAAATATTCATTTCCCAACAATATTAATTGCAAAAATAAATTAAAAAAGAAAATCGCAAATTATATTGGAAATATGGATAAAGTTGCGATTCGCCGAATATGTTACAGTGGAATAAAGGGGCACCACAATGTCACAGTTGCTACTAGTACTACTGCTGCTGCTGCTGCTGAAAGAAATAGTTTTTCATTGGGTAAAAGACTTACCAACAATAGACATATAAGAACTATTATAGAATCGTCCTTTGCAGATGAAGTATTATAGTATTCTTACATCCCAGCATTATTAATTGATGAATTAAAGATTAAAGCAACTTGGCTATGGTTTCGCAATCATCCTAAAACAACACATTCCGAATAAGGATTATAAAACTGTGTAAATAATTTCTAAATAAGACAATGGAATACTTGTAGCTTTGCCATTTGCCTTCTTATTCAGTTCACAATTTGGAAATATGTGCTTTATATTGTAAAAGCGTTTTGAATATATTATTTTTGCAAAAGTATTTTAAAAACGAAATGCAAAATAATCATGGATACATAAACAGTAAGTCGGGCACAGTATCCATATATTTTTAGTTTAATTAAGTACCTACTGCTTCTGCTATTAACAATCAACCGGTTTAATATCGACTATAAGACAATCCAAACATGTATCCACAGCAGTACCCACCACAACAATACCCACCACAACAATACCCACCACAGCAGTACCCACCACAGCAATACCCACCACAGCAATACCCACCACAGCAATACCCACCACAGCAATACCCACCACAACAATACCCATCACAGCAAGGGCATGGGTTTGGGAGTTTTTCAGAGGTATTTAATAATCCGATGGTGAGCGCGGGGGTATCTGGGCTCACTGGGTATGGGGCTAAGGACTGGGATGAGAAGCGGGAGCAGGTTGCGGAGAATGTAGATCGGGTCCGGAAGCACTTCCAAGTGACAACCAGTTATGTAGTGAGAAAGCTACTGCATGTGGCGATCCCCTTTTATAGCTTTAATGCGGCCGCCCGGTCGGACCTCTATATCCCAGCAATGAGTGTCGTCACATACGTGTTGGTTATAGGGCTCTCTCAAATCCAGAAGTCTACGTTTGATCCAGCACTGCTCGGAATGACCTTCACCTCCGCACTGGCATGCACCTTGGGGGAAGTCGTATTGGTGTACGTATCACTAGCCATCATTGGCGCATCCAACCAGGTCGAACTATTAGAAGTGGTTGGGAATGCCTGCTATAAATATGTCGGCATTAATATTGCCGTATTGCTTAACATCCTGTTAGGTGATACGGTACGCTTCCCCCTGTTAGCCTATGTAGCCACGGCATCGGCTTACTTCATGTACAAGGCCCCCTTCAACCTCTCCGACAATACATCCATATCAACTTCCCGCAAAACATACTTCAAATCAATCATCTGCCTGGCCCAGTTCCTCATATGCTACATCATGATCGGGGCTTAATAAACTACTCCTTATTGATTGCAACCTACATATATTATAACTACATTATGCGGATTTAAAAAATGAGCGAATAGATCGACCCTCTTACTTGAGCCCTAATATCGATAAAAACCCACATAGAGTGGTTATATGCATAAATATATTATCTAGGCAAGTGTTGGGACACGGTCTAATCAAAATTTTATAAACAATTGCTGCAAACTGAAAAGCCTGCTATTCACAAGGGTGTAATCCAAGTACTAGGTAAAACAATCGCGGCTTAAAATACTTTAATTTGACTGGGGATGCGCACAATGCTGTTAGTGTTGATTCGGGTATTAAATCCCACTCCTCGAGCAATACTTGTTTAAGTCAATAAGGTTTGTAGGAAATTTATCCCTTATCTCATTGAGTGAAAAATAATGCCCCACAAGTTTTCAATGGGGGAAATCTGGAAGTTTGCTAGCCAATGAATCGTATCAATTCCGGATGAATCAAGCCAATCAGTGGTAGCAAAAGACTTTTGACAAGGGGCATTGTCTTGTTGATACACAACGTTGTCTAAACTGTGGTAAAATGGGGCCAATTTGTCCTTTAATAAATTCATGTATTTAACCGAATTCATTGTACCCTCTAATTTGACCAGGGGTCCCTTCTTATTATTAATGAAACAGCCCCATACCATTATTCCCGCACTGTTTTCTCTATATCTAGGCCTTACAAGCTTCTCACGAATCACTTCGCCAGGTTGTCTTGAGCCTGAACAATAATTCGTCGGACCAAATCACTTTAAATGGATCTATTCGACCGTTTTGAATCTGTTTTGCAAAATTAAGCCGGTCTTTCATGTGGTTTTGTTGAGTAAAGGTTTATATATCCCCGACCGATTTTGGTAACCCCCCCCTTAAAATGTTCTATTAAACCAGGATTTCGGCACAGAATTAAAATTGCCTTCATTATACATTTCTGCTATTAATCCCGATGTCGCTTTTCATACGTTTTCAATCAGGTTGCTCAATCGCCTTTCTGCACT
>JAQFXY010000196.1:0-46097 GCA_034693865.1 Ceratophysella sigillata
TGGTAACAAAAAATTAGAGGTTGGCCCATAGGAGGTAATAGTAGTACAACTAACAGAGATAAGTCGGTATTAGAATAGAATACGTCGATGGGAAGAAATGTGAAAAATGAGGTAAAGGTGGGTACAATATTCGCTCATGTAAACATGAATAATTTGTATATTGATTAAAAAGACAATTATTTAATAAATTAGCCACATAATCAATATTGGACAGTTCTAATACCTTATTTAATGATAATTTGTTGTGTTTTTCTACAATGTTTAAATTTAAACACTAGCCAAAATTAAAAAATAATAACTAATTAGGAATAACAACAATAATTTACTAGCTATATTATATTCTGGGTCTTATTGCTTTAAATTAACCGAAATCTTTATTTCGGGGGTTTGTTTTATTTAGCGGCAAAAAGGGGTGTGGAAATGCAACATCCTTTTAAATTGCAAAAGGTGTTCTCTTAAGGGTGCACGACTGTACTATAAAACTGTTTATAGACGGTGTGCGCAATGTATTAGAGGTGATCTTATTAAATGAAAAGCCTATATTTTATTATTAATGAGCCAGTGAGGCATGGAGTTAGTCCTTCAAGGTTTTCAGGCGTCTGATGATTTCGCCGCAGATGGACTTGTATTCTGTGGTGGATCCGGAGACACGCTTGAATTTTACGCCATGGAGGTTTAGTAGGGGGAGCTTGCATACTTCCATTTCCCATTCAAGGTCGCTAGTGGTGCAATTTAGTAAAAAACAGTTAATGTGGCTAAAGTATATTGACTCGTACATAGGCAGCGACATTGTTCCACCTGGTGTGCCTGAGCAGTTGCCGAAGTTGGACAGAACGTTTTCGATAACATGCATCATTTCCAGTGGGTTTAGGGACGATGTTGTCGACAGTGCGAATCCGAAACGGTTAACACGGGGCTTTATCGCTTGTGTGGCGGCACTGGGTGAGGATGTGCTGGCAGCAGGAGCTGTGCTGGATGCTTGTGGAGATGCCGGGGATGCCGGGACTGGATCCACAAGGGGAGAGTCTGACGAGAAGACTACATCGGCGTGTTGCATTTTGTCCGAGTGTGTAGGTGCCGCATTGACGGTCATACCCCTGGCTCTACCGCGTGCTTGCTGCTTGGACGGTGGTGATGCAGCAGCAGGGACAACCGGTAGTGGAGCCAGTGGAGTCTTTTCCTTGGCTACTAATGGGGAAGGTTGTGCCGATGGCGTGGGATCGTACTTGTTGAAGCCTGACGGTGGTGCCGCTTGTGCCGCTTGTGTCTTCGCCGAGTTTTTGCCGACCGAGGAACTGCGCATGCGTGTAGTGGCAATAATACTCGAGATTCCCCGTGACTTTTTCGGAGCCACGTCCTGTTCCTTTTTGTCCGTGGTGGGCGTGGTGGGTTCGCTGTGGATTCCACTCTCAGTAGCGGTCGCAAGTGCTGATTTGGCCGGATGGAGGGCCGACGGTACGACGGGCGATGTTGGCGTGGATGCAGAGCCCAGCTGGCTTGGATTTGCCGCATAGTTGGGCCGTAGCTTGCCGGTGGCGAGCTTGGACGGTGGAAGGGTCGACCCACTCAAAGTTGTGATTGTGTTGCTTCCCGGCAAGGCGTGGCTGGCGTGGCTGGCGTGGCTGGCGTGGCTGGTCTCTGGTGCAGCTACGCTGTCTTGTTGCTTCTGGGACATAAGCTCCTTGGCCCTGTTGTTGAGCTCGATGTACTCCTTGGGAAAGCACTTGTGGAGATACCGGATCAGGTTGTATGCGGATGTGATTTCGTTGAAGTTGTCGGAAATAAGCTCCTTGCTGATGATGTCTTCGGTCAGGTTGGGGATGGTGGCTATCATGATCTGCATGGTTTCGGTCTGGATGGTGTCGAGCTTGATCTCGGACCGGCTCTTGAAGGGGTTGTTGAGCTCCATTTCCGAGAACGACGACTTGAGGAGAAAGCGGCTGGTGTCGAGCAGCTTGGAGTCGAGATCGTTGAACCAGGACATCGTGAGTATTTCGGCAAGGCTGGGTCTGTGTGCCGGGTTGGGCGTCAGCATCAGGTCGATGACATCGATGGACGCGTCGGACAGGTAGCGCGGACACACATAGTCGCCCTGGAGCGTGGCGGCGGTGTCGCGGAAAGGCATGCATCCCGTCAGCATGATGTACAGAATAACGCCCAGCGCCCACACATCGACCTCAGGCCCCACGTACGGCGTGCCGCTAAACAGCTCGGGCGAGGCATATGCCGGCGATCCGCAGAATGTGCTCAGCTTCGATGCTTCGTTGAACACACGCCCCAGCCCAAAATCAGCCACTTTGATGTTGAAGTTCTGGTCCAGAAGAAGATTCTCGGCCTTCAGGTCGCGGTGCACAATGTGCTTGCGGTGGCAAAAATGCACGGCCGACACAATGTCAAAAAACTTGAGGCGCGCTTCTCTCTCAGACATCCGGCCGTGCGCTACCAGATAGTCAAACAGCTCTCCGTTCCCGGCATACTCCAGAAACAGGAACAGATAGTTCGTAGAGTCGATAACCTCAAACAGCTGGATAATCCCAGTGTGGTTCAGCTGCTTGAGCACATTCACCTCCCGGATCAACCGCGCCAGCTCATCCTCCTTCAGCCGCGTCTTGTCGACTATCTTGACCGCTACCTCGATGTTCAAAAAAACATGGCGCGCCAACTTGACAAAAGCTGACCCGCCCTTCCCAATCGTCTTCCCTAGTATATAATTGCCCACCTTTTTTGGCGTAGGTGCTTGCATTGTCCTATATAACTAACTATCTAATACTGCGCCTATCATGCATTATAAAAACAAAAAAAACATTGACAAGAATAAAAAAGTAATTTTGTTTAGGGCATTGGCTTGCTGAAATATGTATGCAACATTAGACCATCGATTAATACACATAATATTACGAATATATACACATTAAATCAGGAAAAATGGCACTGATTGGTGTATATATAGCCAGAGAATATGCTGGTAGTGTCGACTGTTTAGCCTACCTGTCAATAATACTAGTCCAATAATATTGATACCCAAATACCTTTACTTCGGATGCAGCCTTTTTGTGCGGGTAAGTGATATATAGTATCTAACCCGCCCAATAAGGGCTGTTGCAAAACAATCCAGGGCCTTCGGTAGACTCAGAAATTAAAATTATCCGCTTTGGCCAGTACTTATCCCAGGCTATCGCAAACGTTGAACCGAATCACATTGAAACAGGAATGGAGTTCCCATAACATCAGTTATGCCTACTAAGTCTACAGTTGAGATAAGGAAAACTGAACCGGTCAAAATTGCTACTACTAGGGCCGAAAGATGCAGGTTTACATTGTTTTCGGGGGTAAAGCAGATCGAGGTAAACTTTCACCCAAACTTGCAATTAATTTATAATCAGGGGTTGTTTTAGGGGCACAAAAAGGGCATATGATTATCTGGATTTAGTGTAGCCCTAATCTATTTTTCAAGTAATTTAAAGGTAAACAAAGGCGGTATGGGAAGTGCATATAAAGATGCCGAGAAGAAATACCTCGCATTAGTTTATAAGAAAGAGAAACGACATGTTTTCCTAGCGTGCTTTGTTGAACATAAAACACCGCAATTAAATCACATAATTCGCCATGTTAAGATCTGTGAATCTTCCCAACGGTTCAAAGCGAGATTTAACGGACTACCGTATGGAGAAACTTGTAAAAATTTAATGGAGGTGTATTTAATTAGTAGTAAAAAAAAGAAAGATATTTGCATTAGAATTATACCATGGTCTGTATCCAGGCCTATGTAGGCTGTTGTTGGTGCACAAGTAAGTTCACACACAATCATAAGCAGATGGCAAAATGAATATGCTAGGTTAGTTCAAGAAAAAAGTTCCAAGTACGAAAAGGCTTATCAATTGAAATCCATTGAAAACCTGGTTTACGGTTTGAATCTTCATAGTGTTTATGAACTAGGCACTACCGTTTACACCCGTAACAGATTGTCGTTGGCAGACCGGCCACAATTATACAAGGAGTTGTTAGCTGAATCCAATAAAAACACGGCAATATATTGGCGCTCGACAATCTGTTGTTTTCGACCACTGCATTTAATAACATGTCTAATTTAATTGCAGTTGCCATAGCAAAACAAGGCAAACCCTATACCGATGGGCTCTTTTTTTTGTTTAATAAAAGAAAAAGCCACACTAATACCATTCCACCCTGATTGCGGGGGCTTCGGTCGATTCATACATAGGTTTGCCAGGAGTTGCCTGGGCTTAGAGCTTATGAACGCATTGGTTCAGAGAGAGAAAGTACACTATCGAAAAAAGACCCCAGAGTGTGAGGGAAAATTTAGCAGTGGTTGATTTAATTAATACTTTGTTTGGATGTTGCCATACCGATGGGCTCATTGTTAAGGATATTCTCAAAAGTTGTATGCTAGAATTACGCCTGACTTTGGCCGAGCATGCTGATATAATGGCATTGTCTTCAGACGCATATCGAGAAAAATAGAAAGGGAACCTTTTAATATCCAATCAGAAAAATTCAAAACAAAATATCGATTAATGCAGCAATAAAGGTTGAAATTAACAATGCATTGATTGCATAATTACAAAGTTCGAAAAAAAAGGAGAAGTCTGAATAAGATGTTATTAATTGACCTATTATGGACTCAAATTGATATATTTAGTGACCTAAAATTAAAAATTCAAAGAAATTTCTAGATTTTAGATTCCAAAACTTATTTACTAAGGGCGCTGAAAAAGACAGGATCTAGTTTCTTAAAAAAAACAGCTTATTCAAATTGTACGAAATCATTACATGGGATCTAATTAAATACAGCACCAGTAATGATGTTGAAACATTGTTTCCAGAATGAATTTGGCTAGAAATATCTTTCGGGAAATTTAAGCTCGTTAATGTTACAATTCCTCTAATGAAGGAGTTCGAATAACAGAGGATAAGGGTATGATTGGGGCGCGATTGGCCAAAAAGAGACTATGGTGCATAGTTAAAGTAACGAAGGTAATTGAGTGTTTAAGAATAACCCAAAAAGATCCTGAAAGGGTCAGTGTTATATTAACTTGTAACAGATAATGCTATAACATCAGATATCGCTAGTTTACCAGTATAAATGCATATAATTAGTAGTTAAATCATAATTATTACATTTATTTACAGAAAAAATATAATTTTATGCCTATTCATTTGTGGGAATTAGTAAAAGGTACGTGATGCCTATTTTTTTTAAGGAGGCACCTTTTTAACGCTAAATCGCCGCCAAAAAAACGCATTTAAATAGGTGCTTTAAGGGCTGTGCTGCGGACCCCTGATCTGTAATTTATACACTTTATTGTAATAAAAATTGCAGCCCTACAAATAACGCCCTCGCCTTTACGGATTGTTAAGTATCCTTTCCAGTCATTTCCTAATAACGCACAAAAAGAATTTACCTAATTGTTACACCAATATCCATCTTGTTATAAATTCTTTATAAACTAGTATCATTAAAACATACTACGATTCACGTATAGTATAGTGGCAAGGGAGCTTCTTTGGTAGATAAACTCAGTTTTCCTTGGCTCTGCGGGGTTTGGTGGTGAAGTAGAGGGCAAAGTACGCGAGTATGCGTAGGACGATGCCGATCCCAATAAGAATGGCCATGTTCGACCAAATAGACCCCTTGATAACGTAGTATTCGAGTACTTGGTCGCCATTTGCGAAGCAGCCTGCACCGTCGGGACAGTTGAGCTTGAGGCCCTTGAACTGGTTGATCATGACTGCTGAGAAGGCATAGGTGACATAGGACATGTAGTATATCCAGATGAGTGGCTTGACAACATTGTCTGCATTGAAGTAGAAGCCTGAGTAGAGCATGAAGAGGACAACAAAGACGGGGGCGACCCCCTGTGCAACCTGGACGTTGGGGGTAACTGCCGAAATAAGAAGACCAAAGCCCTGGGCAGTAAACAAGACGCACGCCAGAATCAGCATTAGCGTGAAGAAGCGACCCGCTTCGGATATAAATCCAACGGCAAAATACGCAATGCTCACATACACGATCGGATTTAACAACTGGATTGGGAATTCCGAAAATGTCTTTGCAATGTAGTAAGGCAGCACGTTGTATGTCCCCGAGTTTCTTTCTCTGATAAACAGCGGCTTTTCGCGGTGGAAAAGAAGGACAGCCCCAAACATACTGCCCATGGACATATTGACAACCATGAAGAAGCAGCAGCCAACCCTGTTCTGGACCGCTTTGGCCCCATCTATGCCGATGTTCAAAAAGGCCAAAGCGACCAGTAGTCCCATGATAATAGCCTGTGCGAACCCGGCGACTGATGCGCTTTTGTCCCGCGTGAAGTTAATAAGGTCTCGCTGCGACAAAATAGCCCATTGCTCGACCGGTGTGATGCGGCTGCTTTTTTTTTTCTTATTGGCCACATTACTGACTTGGTGGTCGTGCGGGCGGCTGCTGTTGGCTTGGTCGAGCTCATCGGTTATCGAGCTGATCTCCTCCTGATGGATCGGAGAGTTGTTGTAGATCTTGATAATATTGGCTATCCGGGCAGTGCTCTCTTCTTTAAGCTCGGGGGTCCGTGTGTCGACAGTCGTGATATCTAAGACATAGTCTGCCGGATTGAACATTGCCGGACACTTGTGCCCAGCCTCTTCAAAGACTCGCAATGCTTCCGCCAAGGGCCCGTAGAATACAGTCTCGCCCTTCGATAGCAGCTGCAGTTTATCAAAAAGGTGGAATAAATCGGTGCGTGGCTGGTGGATGGTCGTCATCACACTCATGCCGCTTGATTTTGCAATATTCTTAACGGTCTCCATTACATG
The DNA here is from genome assembly GCA_034693865.1 of Ceratophysella sigillata. Classification (NCBI taxonomy): domain Eukaryota; kingdom Metazoa; phylum Arthropoda; class Collembola; order Poduromorpha; family Hypogastruridae; genus Ceratophysella; species Ceratophysella sigillata. The sequence goes on from JAQFXY010000196.1 coordinate 6,811, forward strand.
GTACGAGGTGAAGGAGTCCAGTCCAGATGTCGGCTCGTCCAGAAACAAAATCCGCGGATTCAACAGCAGTTCACAGCCAATACTGACACGCTTGCGCTCGCCCCCGGAAATTCCACGCGTAAAGGCATTGCCGATCTTGGTTTCAATGCATCCTAAAATCCCGAGCTTCGTAATCACCTCCAGTGCCTTGTGCTCACGTTCTTTGGCCGTGTACCGGTTCGGCAGTCGCAATTTTGCAATAAAATTAAACGTTTCTCTCACACTCAAATGGGCCATGAGCAAGTCGTCTTGCTCCACATACGCTGAAAATCGGCGGAACGATGCATCCCGTTTGTGGCCATTGACGTATATGTCCCCTGCAATGGTCCCTCCGTCAAGATGCCGGTTCGCAATAACATTTAAAAAGGTAGTCTTTCCTGCACCAGACGTCCCCATCAGGCACATGAATTCACCCGGCCGCAAAGCCCCAGTAATCCCCTTCAACAGTGTCAATGTGCTCGTTTCTCCAAACAAAAGACGGGTCTTCACTTCTACGGAGTACCCGAGTTCCTTCCAAATTAGCGTCATTGGCGGCACAGATGTACTCATAAGCCCCAATGGAAACAGATCATCGGCATCATTGTCAACATCCCCGGCATTATCATTATTGGATGGGTTAGCGTATGCTGGAAGCTTCTCGACTTCGCTTTTCATTCCATTGGACAATCCATGTAACATATGTTGGCTTGAATTTCCCAGGTCCGAGATCGGCCCGGATAAAACACTCGGGTATGTTGTTTCCTTGTTCTGCTGGGGATAATCTTCCGTATGATCACCAGCCGACCCGCTCGAGTTCTTTCTCGACTCATTCACGCTACCACTATCGCTCATGCTATTTTATTGTAAATGTTTTTTTTTGGTTAAATTTTCAAACGATTTATTAAACGTGAACCAGGGACGTCCAACGAAAATGAATAAAACTGAATATACTTTAAACAATAATTTAATTTCATTGGTTACAAGTATGTATGTATAAAACTTCCTTGCGTAATACATAAAAAAATATTCATCAAACATACAATTTAACAAATTACTACTTAAAGTGCTAACCAGTGTATAGATTATTCTTCTTGTAAATATAAGGAACTTTAAATTTTAACTTACAACCTTCATGCTTGATATTTGCAACAGCGCCTCGACTTGTGAAAATAAGGCACTGCTACTTTGTGGCAGTTTTGCCGTTGTAGCAGGCGCACACTTTTTATGCTACAATCTAACAATTAAAAAGTATGTATCCCCCCTCATATCATAAACAGATTGACCGTAACTTCATCCATTGTTTTTTTTTTATTATCTAAATTTTTTACATTTATTTTAAACCCGATAATGCCACAGGTTCAATAAAACATTGAACCTAGACCAGAAAACCGTCAGAGCTGTCGAATGGCTGGGGAAGATTGCTTTAGATAAAGGAATTATACTACTTGTGCTCGCAATGGAGCCTACGCCTATCATGTCGACATTAAAACGAAACGTCTTAAAAGTTCTCGGAGGTAAATCTTATAAGAATAGGGACTTTTCATTCTGTTTACAACTAACTAACTAACTTATCGATCGTATATTAACACGTAATTAATTATTTATTACACCAGTTTCCTTCATCACGAACGCATTGTTTGTCTACTGCCATGATTATCGGTTCCATGACCTCAATCACAAGTGCAGAAACATCTCATATGTAGGGTTCACCCTATTATCAGCCGTTTGCTTATATGTTGGATTCTCATGTCATGGTTCATCGATTTGCACGAGACCTGTTAGTATCAACACACATTAGTTTTGTTTCCGTTAACACTAAGATTAATCCTGCGAATACTTTACCTAAACATATATTGTTTTCATTGTTTATAAAAAAGCAACTAAATAAATTTACACTTTAAATCTGGCACTAAATTAATGAAAATATAAATTAAGCCATCAATGGACCAAGATATCAATGAACTTTTATTAAATATTGGGCTTGAGATTGGAGGTAATAGATGTATTAATATGTAACCATATCGCTTGTTACATGCTTTATTAGTGAATCTTAGCGTTTATAGAAACATGCATTTAAAAAAATTAAAAAATAACTAATAAATTCGCAATTGACCCACCAACGCTAATTTTAACCTCTTTTAAACAACAAACACACACACATAACCTATTATCTACCTTGCACCCAATGATGATTAACCTATTATTTGTTTTACTACGTTGGTCGGGGACCACATGATATCGTTGTAAGGGATTAAACTTTTAGACCTCTGCAAAGTATGTGGGGTGGAGGGTGTAGACTCTGCAAAGTATATGCTGTCGTTGCTTATCCCAAAAAAATACTTTATTGCATCGGTGTGTATTTCATCTATTGATACTGATGTGGATAGCATCAATCACGCACACTCTAGAACAAGCGAATGCTTGAAAAATATTAGCAGTGAATTTTACACCAATTTTAAATCCTATGATGCTGTAAATATATTTTTGATTCCATCCCAGTCATTGTCGAATTTATCCTACTTTGGAAGCATGACTAGGCAGGTAGATTTACAAGACGCACAATTGAGAATTCTTAGTCTTATCTCAAAGCACCGAAAAAGGGGGATTTCGCAATCAGATATTGGCCATGTGTTGCATATCGACGCAAAAACAATTTTTTATCACGTTAAAGTGCTCGAAATTCACCGACTTGTGATTAAGATTCCAGTTATCAGGTCGAAAAAGGTTTCGAATTCGACTAATATTTGCTTCTTGGCAGAGTTGTTCATGCGACATAAAGACGAAATATTTCGTGGATTGGGTATTCATATTGGCGGAAGCCTTCACGACGTTATATCACAATCCACACATAAAGTCACGATGAATGCCTTTTTAAACATGAGCTCCTTGTTAAAGGAAGCATTATCGGGCCTTAATTATGTCGTAGCTTCAGATATTCAACAACATGTTCTTAAAATAGACAAACGCCGGTTTTCCAATATTAAATGTAAATTGCTCGAACGAGGGGAAATACAGCAATTCAACACAACTATTGATGGAAGAAAACGTCTTTGCTTGAGACTATCGGACACAGATACCCATAAAACAGAGAATAAACAAATATGTGTTGGAAATAATAGTTCACATCGACATCGCTCAGGCACTAATAATGAATCGCAATTAAATCTATTGCCAGCAGCAAAAACGCCCAAATTAAGCGATATCGTCCCTCGTACGGGGGACTTGCCATTTATTCAAGATGAGTTAGATGATGGTGAAGAAGAAAAACGGGAGTATGAAGACGCAGAAGGAAATGCTTTAATTGATTTCAATTCAACTGCACTACGGATTAAAAGGCAAGTGCAGATTTATAAGCCTATTCTTCGGCAAATGTATGAATTTATTTACTATTCCGACGATGGACGTACAATCATGGACCTGGTGCGTAAAATGGGACTCAATAAAAAAACTATAACGACTTGGGCAAGAGTTTTAGTTGATTCTTATGGTGTGAAAACCGTATTGGAGAATAAATTTAAGAGCAATGTCTTTACATTTTATATTGAAGACAATAATGAATCTCCTATAGCAATCGAATATTCACCACCAATAATAAAACTCTCTGATGGTGGTAGAATCGAACAAACTGATAATGTACTGGCAATTAAAAATGAGATGCCTAAATCAGTTTTAAAATCAGGGCAGGCTTCAAGAGCTATACTAGACACGACGAACCTGTTATCTACTTGTCCTAAGAAAAATTCACCTGGCACTGAAACACCTAGTTCCGCTGGGAAATTATACAACACGGAAGAATGCCAATGCGGATTTAGGTGGGAGTTGTCACATGCGAGTCGGCAACAATGTAGCGGATGCGAGCACGTCATCCAACTGTCTAAGGACGTATATTGCAATTGTGTGTCTTGCCCAGGATCAATCTATTGCATCGAATGTTCATTAAGCACGGTCCATGCAAAACATATTTTATTATGTAATACGCAAGAAGGTGTTTATTCCAACAGATTACATTTAATAGACAAAAGCAATCTCAGTTATTCGATCACAGCCCAATCAAGACACCGAATTGGGTTTATCAAAGAACAACTTATTTCTTTACATATAATAGAAAAGAACGAGTTGATTTCAATTCTTACAAAGCATGAAAAAATTATCAGACCTGGCTCGGTATTGGACAAGAAAACTATAAACCGACTACTTAATTACCTTACTGCAGAACAATACATGCAATGTTTTGCTCTGCGAGTCCCCTTTTCAATATACACGACCTCAACTAAGGTGTATTATATGTCTAATGACATTTGCCTCCACAACAGAGATTTATATAAAATATTAGAAAGACAAGAAGATAAGTTATTAGCACCTAAAAAAATACACCGTGTTCATTTAGAAACTATTACTAATGTTAATAGAGTTTTTCCTGTTGATAAATTGAATCAGCCTGCAAAGAGTAGTGGCAAAATGGGAAGATTAGATTTGAATGTAGATAAAAGGATTGAATCGAATTACATGACTAGTGAATTGGGTCAAATATCAGATGCTGTAGTAGAGCATCATAATCTATCAATGGAACTGCCTATTAAACCTACTAATAGAGAGGTAAGGCAAGATATCAATGAGCAAAAACAGTTGACAGGGTTTATTTTCGAGCGGATAGCGCGTATAAGAGAACTTCACCTATATTTAATTGCATCAAACAATAGACTTGTTTCATATGATCCGTCGAATTCAATGGATAACCCATCACAACCAAAAAATCCAGAAAAAACTCCCGTTCTGTGTACACAACTCATTTTAAATATGCCCCTTAACATATTTGCTCGTACAATTGGGATAATAGAGAATAATGAGGATATAATCTCTCTTTTGCAGTCTAGAAACGATTGTGAAGTGCTTATAAAGGACCTTGACAAAAAATATATTACTATATTATTTAAAGATAAACGGTATTTTACAAGATTCATGGGAAATATTAAGTTGCTTGAATCAATGAAATTGGTAGAGTTGCATGAAAGCGATGACATAACAATTAATAATCCATTTTTGTGGATAAACAACACGATAGACATTGATATTTCCGAACAAACAGTTTCTGAACCTTCATCAATTAATACTCAGGATCATAATCAAATGCAAATATCGCCCGATGCAATTAATAATATTAAAGTAGAATATGTGTCAATGGACCTAATTCCATTGCGGCCTGCCCGCCTGCGGAGATATTCCTTGGTAACGTATGAAAACGCAGAGAAGTTTTGGGAAGACTTGGAATTTATATCTATGCTTAAAGTGAATACTTTAAAGTATACATTGAAAAAGGAACTCGATCTATTCGTGGATAGTGCGATTGCACAACAAGAGTCTGCCACCTTGGGTGTCAAAAACTTTACCGAATTTTCAAAAACTATTCAATACCGTGAGTTTTATACATTACTGAACAAGCGGTATATGGCAGAAATGGATAAATTAAAGATATGGGGATTTCCCAATGAAATAGGTTTGCAGTACTCTCGCAATTGGGTGACAAGTTCCTCTAATGGAGTTAATTACCCCTTCAAGGAAAATCACTCCACCCGGATCGGAATAGCGTTTAATCAACCTGGGATTAATGATGAGTCGAGAGAAAGTAAACAAGATCCTCAATTTGAATCTTTTTTTGGCAGTAGTACAGGCTACATACATAATCTCCCTCAACACCCACCCATGCTAATGCTGCGAAAAAGAATAACTAAACGGCCTGTTTTTAGGCCAAAGTATAAACATGGTACTCAAAACAATAGTGATAACACCCTCGGTTCATCAGAAACAAGCGCTAAGCACAAATTGGCAGAAATTAGCTATCATTTGGAACGATTCGTCAACGTAAAGTTGTCAAAACCCCGTTCAACCCATATAAAGTCGATGATTAAAGACATAAGCTCTCAACCGCTTGGTACGAAAAAGAATTATTCTTCCTATACACCGATTACCAGGTTTCCACCTAAATTATATTCGCTTGAATACTCTGGCAAGAAAAGAAAACGTGATGATGATAATGTTGTAGATACACGGAGACTACAAAAAAACAAGTTGCAAGCAGTAATTAAACGGGATTTTACGGAGGATGAAATACGTATTTTAGAGATTGTGCGACATATATCCATTTTCAAGAACTTTAAATCTGTTCCGTACTTTCTTGTAGAATTCTTCAACTGTCACACCCCCCGCAACGTACCAGATATTGATCATGACGCTGTAATCACAAAGGCATGCATTCGTAATCAAATGGATTCCTTTATATTAAACGAATTTAAGCAATATATGTCATTTGTATTTTCACAAGAATTAAAGATTGAAAAATATAGTCCTACTAACTCATTTGATTTTTCTCAAACCAAGATTGCAGGTAAAAATCGACAATCCTCTTTTGATCTTATTGAAAAGCTCGTTATGGAATTTGATGAATTTTACTCGAATCGATACCAATCTATTAATCTTTTTTTGAGTGATAATGAATCTTCTATTAAGGACATTCTATCTCAATACAATCTTTCCGTATTAATTTTAGAAAACAAGATCCCCAAGTTGTATCCTTTTGTTCGAACAGACGGAAGAATTAATTCGGAAGTTCAGGTAGAAGATGAGTTAATTATGACCAATCGGAATGAATTAAGAGATGAATTCGAAATAGAGCAGCCACATATTAATTCCAGTATAAAAATAGATAATAGGGGTAAAAAATTCGATTTGGACTTATTGTTCGATGATGTGAATTATCACTTACGATACTTTTTTTTGTATAACTTCTGCCATGTCTTGTTTATTCAGCCGATCACGCCTGAAACTGAGGCGTATGCAATGAAGATGTATAATTTATTGCCAACAGAATTTCAGATAATATTTCAACATTTTTATTCAAAAAGCATAATTAACAATTACAAGATTAGTAATCTAAGAGGTGTTAATAGAACTGGAATCCTTGGGCGTATCCGGCCATTTTTAGGATTAAAACTCAGCGTTGATTATGGTGAGGCATTATATTTGGCGATTTACAAACCGTTCTTTTTTGAAGAAATCGCAGATTACCATGATAAAATAAAACTACACAGGTGGTCATTTGAAACTGATGTGGATTGCATAAAGCCACTAAAATTTGGTAAATTTGGAGATCTTATGTCAATTTTTGAAAATATCGCAGTAAATTATGGGAAAATAGAGTGTCAAGATTTAAAGCAAGTGTTGCCAGAAGTAACGCAACTTGCACACGTGGAAGAAGACTCTGATGCGAACAATAATGAATCATTTTTAGTTGAAGATAAGGAATTAGAAGAGGATGTGGAGGGCGAAGATAATGATGTTGATTTGAGGTTTCAATCAGGCAATACGCAATTTGATGAATCTTTAATGAACCTAAGCGTGTTTATAGATCACCCGATCACCTTTTCAGAAGCATTATCCATTGGGAAAGACCCTCAACTTATGAACAACCCTATTTCGGTGGAACGAGAGGCTTTACTTACCCGGTTTGTCAAGTCATTTGATTTAAATAAGCATGATGGATTAACTTTTGAGTCCATTGATTATAATTCAAACACATATGCTGATGACAACGTGTCTATGATGAATCAGTTTTACATGGATTTAATAGGTGAGCACATTAATCAGCAGAGTATAGACTATATTAGCCGATTAAATGTGCTTGTAAAATGGATTGTAAAGAAAGGTGTTAACGGGGTGAGCTATCAGAATTTATTAGCATACATTGACCGATCTGGACTTGCACAGAACCTATCCATTCCAAACGTGTATGGCTGCCTCAATGTCAGTAAGTTGATTATTCAAAACTTGTTGAACTTTAATGTTTGTGTCGAGTTACTAGCAAGTGAATCTATAATTGTGCATATTGACTATAGTAATACATACATGATATCAAGACCATCGTTATCTCTTAATAAGAATATTGATTTGTTAAACAATACCATTGAGCAGTTTTCAGAGTCCGCATCCTCACCCACGATTGACGCAACTACATTGATAGACAAATTAGGTGACTCAAAAGTAGATTTAATTGAATTCTTGCGAAATGGCAGTTTCAATACTAGCGCTCATTTGCTTTCGCTGGATACTAATTATCAGTGCCCAGTAAACATATGGTCTACGTTCAAAGGGGACTATGACTACATGTTAATTAACTCGCTTCTTAAAAACATCGCCAGTTTAATCCAATCGTATCCCGGCATAATTAAACCGGATTTAATAACTAAGCTTCAAATTGAGATAATGGATGCAGCATTTGAGAGGCTAATAAGTATACTTGTTGATATAGGAAGCATTACCTTAGAACATTATTCTCAGCCAACCCACCCGACCTTAACTAGTAGCATCAGCGATAATTTAATGCATGTCTATAATGATATGCCTAACGAACATATACTGGATAAGCGTAATCAATGTATATTTACATCCCCGACTCACAATTATAATCTACAAAAGCAAACTACATACATGCCCACCAATCAGTGTATGAACAGAATTGTGGACTACACCTCCAATAATAAATAAACCATACATAATTTAACTCGTTGTTCATTAACAAGCTTCGTTCGATTGATTAACACGTTTATAATTTTATAAAATTCGACGTTGTCGACATTTTAAGATCACTATTCTTTTTGCTAGTTGCCTGGTAGATGCTCTCATAATAATTGCAGCTTCTAATAATCACGAACGAAAAAAACAGTATCGTGGAGGCAATTATTGTGATATACAGCTCTATTGGGTGGTTTGTCACATAAAGTTCAGTTGCTGAATTGTTGGTATTTGAGACTTTTTTTTTATCGAATAGACATAATTTTTATTAAAAAGTGGTAAATATTAACAGTATTTTGCTCATAGTTCGACTGATCCAAAGTATTAATTTATGCCAAATTTGAGAATGTAATTGCATTTGCTTACTTTTTAGCGCAATGTTGACTGAGATAAATAACAAAACCAATGCTGCCACCAAGCAGATATTTGAGATAACCGATGTGAGTAGTTTGGTTCTAAACATACTACTGTGAAACCTCGTTTTATCGTATCTTATGAGGCACCGGTAAAGTAATCCGATAAATCGAGGTAATTATAGCGGGTGCTTTAATTGACAACCCTACAAATAAACAATAAATCGAGGCCACACTGTATTGTATTAGTTTTTTCATATCACTGTCAAATGGTAGGCCAAATCGTGACTTTAATTGTACACACCTTTGTTATTTATAACAACTGATATCATTTTAAATATTGATAAGTAAATATAAGCGCAATGTTAAGGCTTCTTATCGATAATAAGATGTATTATTTGTGTAAAAATGTGTTTATCCATATTTTAGGGGTCACCGTCTTAGTTTCAGCCTTTTTTTTTTATTTATAAAAAAAGTAGAATGTGCTATTTTAAAAATCTTGGATTAGATAATTTTTATTGACTTTTGCGTGTCTCTATTTGCATACAATATACACGATTTGGATATCAGCAACCACAGATTTTGTTGTTGAAGGAGGGTACTGATACGTCTCAGGGGAAAGGACAGATTATCTCTAATATTAATGCGTGTACTGCGGTTGTTAATACGATCAAAACCACGCTTGGTCCTCGCGGAATGGACAAGTTGATTGCGAGTAAGAACGGTAGTGTGACGATATCCAATGACGGGGCTACGATCATGAAACTGCTTGAGATAATCCACCCTGCAGCGAGTATTTTAGTAGAGATTGCGAAGGCACAGGACGCTGAGGTGGGCGATGGGACGACGAGTGTTGTGTTATTGGCTGGCGAATTTTTGCGTGAGGCGAAGTCGTTTATTGAAGAAGGGATGCATCCCCAGATCATTATCAGCAGCTACAGAATGGCGAATGCAATGGCAATGAAGTTTATTGAAGAAATTGCTATTCCCGTGTCACGCTTTAATATATCCACAAGCAAAGGCGAGAACATAGAATCGGACGCTCTTCGCTCGTTGTTGGAGAAGTGTGCATCCACCTCGATGAACTCGAAACTAGTAGGAAGCCACAAGGAGTTTTTCACGAAAATGGTGGTGGATGCCGTGCTTCGTGTCAAGAATGTAGAAACGGGGGACTATCCGCTGGAGTCTATAGGAATTAAAAAAGTGGCGGGTGGATCGATGCGGGAGTCGCTTTTGATCGATGGCGTGGCCTTTAAAAAGACGTTTTCATACGCCGGCTTTGAAATGCAGCCTAAACAATACACGCGCGCCAAGATTGCTGTTCTCAATATCGAGCTCGAACTGAAAGCCGAGCGAGACAATGCCGAGATCCGTGTGGATTCTGTAGAAGAGTACCAGCGCATAGTCGACGCCGAATGGACGATTTTGTACAACAAGCTGGATGTTATTGTCGCGTCTGGTGTCAACATTGTGCTGTCCAAACTGCCTATTGGGGATGTGGCCACACAGTACTTTGCCGACAGAGACATCTTCTGTGCCGGCCGTGTCGCCGAAGACGATATAGGCCGCACCATCAAGTCCTGTGGAGGCCGCGTCTTGTCCAGCATTGCCGACGGCATCCCCGAAGAGTCGCTTGGCTTCTGCCACAAGTTCGAAGAAATTCAAATTGGCGATGACCGCTTCAATATTTTCAAAACAGTCCTTCCTACAACAACCGATTCATCGGAGAGTGATAGTCATGTCGTTCAATCCAGCAAGAGTGTTACGCTTATCTTGCGCGGAGGTGCCGAGCAGTTTATTGCCGAGACCGAACGGAGCCTGCATGATGCGATTATGGTGGTCCGCCGGCTGTGCAAGACAAGTGATGTTGTGGCTGGTGGCGGGGCTATTGAAATGGCGCTCTCAAAACACCTTCGCGAGGAGTCCAAGAAAATTGCTGGCAAGCCGCAGATCCTCATCGCCCGCTTTGCAAAGGCCCTCGAAGTCATTCCAAGACAATTGTGCGACAATGCAGGCCTCGATTCAACCAATATCCTCAACCTCTTGAGAAACAAGCACTTCAAAAACGAGTATCACTACGGCGTAGACATCATGCGGGAAAATGTCGCAAATAACCTCGAAAAGTTTGTGCTTGAGCCAAAGGTCCTTAAAATAAATGCCCTCACCGCAGCAACAGAAGCTTGCTGTAGTATCCTTAGTATTGACGAAACAATCACGCACCCAAAAAACAAAGAGTCTGGTCAAAATGCAGGTGGTCGCTAGTTATAATTAGGTGTAATAATTATCCAAACCACGAGATTTCACATGATGTACAACTTTAATAAATAATCGATATATTATCGCGCTTTTGTTGTTTTTAATAAGAATTATATGGGGAGTACGCTAAATTACCTAATTACTGCCCCCACAGGAGATAACCTTTCCCTATCACACGTGTGCGTATTTAAAGTTGAATAAGGACGCTTGCAATGATTAGTTATAGGGCAAATTTACTCGATGGTTTGTTAAGACCTATGGAATGTTCCAGCCGAATAAACTATCGAGGCTCCGCCAATTATGGAATGGCAGCATTTTATGAGTAAAAAAACATCGTTTGCATCAATTCTGGATAAAATCGCTTTTATTTAATTATTTGTATGTTATTCTTAAATTTATTATATTGGTAGAGGTCTTAATTTACTATGTAAATAATGTCCGGTCTTTATGGCATCGAAACTTGCACTTAATATAAGCTAGCTCAATTTCCTAATAAAGGTCTTTTAATATTCCCCAAAGAATTTGGCATATCTTTTCGCACTAGTTGAGCGTTAAAATATATGGCATCGGGGGCAACCGCGTGGATTGCATAACATGATGGATTTAAAAGTAAAATTTTGAAGAAATATTCATGGTAGGGAGTTGGTCAACGATAATGTAATTATAATAATAGTGATAAACTGGATGTGTGTAAATTAATTAACTATTCCCATTAGTTCCTTCGTATTTTTTAACTGTGTAAAACAAAGGGTGGTAGGCACGCGATAAGCGAAGGTAAGTGGGACATGTTTAGCAGTGCTGGTTGTGATACTTGTTTGGAAAAAAAACACATGTAAAATATCCATACTCGACTCGCTGCATATTTATACCCTAAATCGGTGTACCATAACCAAGATTAGAGATAAAAAGAATGAAAACTCAAGTAAAATTTAGGGCCATTTAATTAATTAACGTACACTACAGCACCCTTTTAAAAAACATGAATTTTTTTATAAAGCATAGCGTGTAGTCTTAAGGGTGGCGGACTGTACTTTTATTTTTACATTTAAATTTAAATTGGCGGAGCGTGTATATTTTTGATCACGATTTTTAATTTTAAACCATTGAGTTAATCCAACACCTGATAATTACATCGATATTGCTTGCATTATAATACTACACCACTTGTTTGATTTGATTGATACCTACCGCCACGCGATCAGGACAACACACACCTTGGATAATTTTTTCTATATTTTTTTTTTTATTTTTTTATTTTAACGGTTGATTAATCAAAAACACCGAACAATGAACTCAACGATTTTTTCAAAAATTTTTCAATCTCGCAGCGAGAAGAAGAATAACAGCAGTGGTTCTTGTAAAAAACAGGCCCCTGGTAATTATCATGCTGGTGTTTCACAGAAGGCCCCTAAAATGTTGTATGATAATTACTTTGCGAGTGATATGGAAGATTATGCGAACCTTTTGTATCCAGACTATCAAATTGGAGCATATGGTGTCAGTGAGCCACACGAGAATTCGCGGAACAAGAAGACACTGGCGAGGCTTGCTCAGTTTAATCCGTCAGTCAATCAACTATTTGACGAGTTTGAGTCGCTATCCACGAACAATTATCCGCTTTTCATCGAGGATTATGTGATTGGTAACAGCGATATGACGATGGATTTGGACATGGCAGCGTATAATAACAAACGTAGCTCCTCAAGTGTGTTTCCTCAATCTAACTATGAATTCAACAACCAGCCATTAAACTCATTGTCGGATGGCACATTGAAAAAATACAATTCTTCTGTTAGTGCTAATTACAACGAGCCTGAGTTTTACCGTTCTGTTCACCCGTCCACGCTTTCTCGGGAATTGTCGCATGGCTTCTCCGCTACACAGCCATACTCGTGCAATGCGAACGATGGCGAACGTGGGGCTAATCATCTGCACCTGGGTGGGAATAATCGCAGTGCATTGCCTGCTTTGGAAAACAGCCAGCAGCAGCACAACTATAACCCCACTGAATCCAACGATAGTGAGTTTATCCAGTTTAACCCACCCTTGTCGTCGTCGCCGAACGGAGTAAGAGTAGCAACTGTATCCCCTCAATTAAAACCAGTGAGGTGCTATACTGAGCACAATCCTTCTAGATTGACCCGGTCTAATTCTGAAGCGAGCAGCAGTGCGCGCAGTAATTGCAACTCCCACGAGTATCACCCACTCACCAGTTCGAATACTACCTGGAAACTCAACGCTCCTCATCCTTATTCGTCATTAACTGCACCTTCGACACCAACCATGGCGTCCAATTCTCGGGACACGATGAGTCAATTTAATGATGCCTTGATCAAACGGCCATCGATCAGCTACTCGAATCTTATTACGGACGCCATTCTCAGTGCTAAGGACTTCCGTGTTACTTTGTCGGACATCTATAATTATGTCGCTGACCATTACGAGTACTACAGCCTCAAGGGAGACACTAGTTGGCAAAACGCGATTCGGTACAACCTCTCGATCTACAAAGTCAAGCGCTTTACCAAAGTCAATTTTGAGTATATTGAATGTGGAAAGACGAAAAAAACATACTTTTGGACACTTTCGAAAAACTACCACGCTGAACTCATGGGTAACAATAGTAACAATTGGTTGAGCCCATGTTCGCGTAAAACACCCGGCAATGGATCTAGAAATGGGCATATGTCCTACTCAACCAACTCGCTAACCTTAGACAACACTCCTGTAATGAGTCACGATGACGGTGACTATGAGGAAGACATCGACCACATTATCAATGATGGCATGCAGAATGACTAGCTATAGTCAATGTATATTTACAGAGTACACCCAATACTTACTACGACACCTTTAGTATTGACTGTATACTACAATTAGGTACATCATAACTCGATAGTTTATTTTATTGCAAATAAAAATCACAAAATTGATTCGTCCGGTTAATATAAACAACTGCTGCTATTATTAGTTTAATATACGTATATTTAAGTGGACAGTAACATTTATGGTATAGGGTTTTTCGGTTGCTAATTAAAAAACTTTTTATATAAACAAATTATTTGTTTGTACAATCTTTTAACATTTTATTCAATTATTAATAAAAATATGAACAATCAATTAGTTTTATTTAATAGCAATAATCTCGACGGTGAAAATAGAGATAATAATAAAGATAATAATAATAAACCTATTAAAAAAAGAAGAGCCAAGTTAGATGATAAGGCCGTAGAAAGAATTATAACATCACTACTGACAGGCAAATACACATTGGAGCAGGTTGCTAGTTTGAATATGATAGGCTATGATGCTGTGGCAACTGTTTGGAGAAACTATAGATTATTGTCTAAAACAAACGTATCGAAACAAAGTATTTTAAATTAAGATCTTAACAATTGAACATTTAGATTATATTGACTCCGAGTTAAATAAAGATTGTATGTTAAGACTTGGTCAGTTAAAGCATAAGATTGAATCAACATATAGCATAAAAGTAAGTGTTACTACCATTTGGAAGCAATTATCAGGCCTACACTTCTCTTTCAAAAGAATCGCAAACATTGTGGAGCGGAGCGATACTGAAGCAGCAGAAAATGTACGGGTGGATTTTGCTACTACTATGGTTAATGATGTTTTTTCTAGAAACAGAAATACTGTATATATTGACGAGGTAGGGTTCCAAGCAGTTTATAGAACATCATTCGGGTATTCCAAAATTAACAAGAAGGCAATAGCAAAAATACCTTCTATAATAAGTAGAAACATATCAGTTATGGCAACAATGTTTGTTAATGGAATAGTTAACTTTGAGATACTTGAATTGACGTCCACAGCGTTGTTATTTAACAATTATATTTTGTCGTGTGCGGAAAAATTGAGGGAAACGCGGCTTGAAGACGTAACTTTCGTCATGGATAACGCTAGATTACACCGTGGCATAGATATTAGGGCAATTTTAGAGCCCTTTAGGTTTCATCTTCAATTTTTAACACCTTACTCTCCTTATTTTAATCCTATAATGAACTTATTCTCTCAATGCAAAAGTATGGTGGCGTCCTTTAAATCTACTAAAGATGCTGATTTAAGAATCTTTATTAATATTGCACACTTCAATATTACAACAGAAAATTGTAACGCTTATTACCGTGAAATTTTGATTAGATACAACAAATGAATTAATGGCGACTTAATTTATAGACTTAATAATTAACAAATTTATTATTGATAAACAAATGATTCTAATTTTCATTGTATAATTTATTTAATATATTTTAATTTCAATGGTCTGTATTTATTGTATTTTTTTATTTTTATACGCCGAACATGGTCTATTGCACAGTATACGCAATTTGTATTTAAATATTGTGAATTTAAATAAAGTTGTTTGGTTAAGCATAAAAAATTTTAGGTTAAGAAAGTAAATATTTTGGTTAGCAACCGAAAAACCCTGTATCACCGTATCACCCACAACCATCCTTGCAAAATATAAACCTAGTGTATTGAAAATACTGAATCTGTTTATTTCGCATACTACTACTACTAGTTTAGTCGTCTCATTTTGCTCCTGAATTAAAAAAAATACACATTAAATAGGATTAGTATACAATTGTTAATACACCATTACACCACCCGCCAATAGTTCTTACCTGACATCACCAGACCGAGTAGTTTCGTTGGTTGTTTGGCGAGACTTTCTAAATGCAAGCAGGTTTGGGTTTATAAGCTTTTGCGATAATGTGTTGAGTACGTTGTATTCTGAATCAACTACTACAACATTAAACCCGTGCTGGGCGTTTTTTGCATCCAACAACTCGTCAAACTTCACCTTAATCGGCTTGATAGTCTCATTATTGCTGTCTATGCGCTGGGCCTCACTCTCTGCTTCTTCGACAGCAATGCTTTCGAGCAAGTTCATACTCAGTCTATTTGATTTGGCCTTCTTTTGCTCCTTATTGCGCTCTTCAATCTCTTTGGCTAGCCTGTAACGCTCAGCCTTCTTTCTCTCCTTCTCCGCCTTCAAAAAAGCACGCTGCAGCTTCTCGTCTTCCACAATTAACTCCCTCGCCCCCGAAAACCCCACTATCTCCTCAGGGGCACCGTCAGATTCTTCTCCTAAATCAGAACCAACCTCGTTGGCCGGCGGCGTAGAAATAACTATACTTTCCAATACTACCGGACGCATTTCAGCAATATCCTTCTCAGACAACTTTCTAACCGTAAACCCTTTCTTTGCTGTAGTTTAAGTGTACACGTAGTTATACAATATTGGAAATGATGAGCCATGTGTTTTGGTTTTTTTTTAAAGTTAACAAAAAATGCTAAAGTAATAATTTTTAATACATAACATCGACAATCGCAGCGTGTGCCTCTTGTCTAACGCCAACATTTACTATTTATAACCCCGAACTATGCACTATATATCGAAGGTTATCCTGATTTATTATCCACTTGCTGGCATAGCTAATTTCTAACAACAAATCGCCACAATGTTAGGCTGAACAAGTAACCTACCCATTTTGATAATCTTTATTTAATGCTACAATGGTGCAGGCGATTCCCTCTTTTTCCAGGGCATTGCAGGACTCTTCTCTGCTACACTCTGTAAATACTCATCGCGCATTTGCTATACGATAATCATTGTAAAAAACATATTAAATATTCAGTATACTAATAACCATTCCAAAACGATCCATACACATGGTGAGCCTACCTTTTGTACCTCTACATCGAATAGCTTTGCGTACATGCATTCCTTAAACGTCACCAAAAAGTCATTACACTCGTAATTCAAGTTCCCGTGTGAATATACATGTGCAAATTGCCCGCGTGCCCCTGTATCAATATGAATTATCGTTAAGCGCATTAACATCCCCCATTTTATCCTATTATCCTAAAAAAAATAATTATTTCCACCGCATACCAATACAAATTCTATTCAAGTTTAAATAATCCGAACATGGCCACACCGATTCCGCCTCGCTATCCTCCTTCTTTACAAATCTATCCATTCTAAAATAGCTCTAAACAGGATTATATTAAAAATAATGGATATGGTTATTTATACTTGAGAAACGCTAAAAAGCCTTGCAGTTAGGGATAAACACAGTATTAAGTACGAAATTAAACTGTTTATTTATACCCATTGTAGATATGCACTACATTGGGCTACATTCTGAAGTCGAGTATCGAAATCGCACTTTCTTTGTTTGTTGCCGGGTTAAAGACGGCTATTTTAGTTCCATTTGAATTCCACGATGCCGAAATAAATCCGTTGTTTGAATTAGTGGATTTTTTGTTATTATTATTATTACTACTATTATTGCTGTTACTGCTACTACTACTCCCCGTTGGATTGGGGTGGCTGGCTATATTGTGCTTGGTGAACGTGTCCTTGGTGTACGACTTAACGAGCTGTCGGTCTTTCATGGACCATATATTGAGAGTATTGTCGTCTGAACCACTGAGTAGGTATTCGCCATCGGGACTAAACTCAATACAATCGACACTGCCGGTGTGTTTGGAGAGCGACGAGAGGCAGATGTTCTTGTCAACATCCCATAATTTTATAGTACTGTCGACAGAAGCACTGGCTATGCAGGTTTGCGTGGATTGGTCTGGGGTCGGGCGCCAGCGAATCGATGTGACTGGTTTTTGATGCTTATCGAAATTCGAGAGAAAGTTGTCTTTTTTCATGGACCATATTTTGATGGTCTTGTCGTCTGAACAGGATGCAAGATGACTGCCTCCCTGATTCCATCGGATGACATTAATGTCATCTATATGTCCCCTAAACGTCTTGATGGGCTCCTTAAATGATTCTTTTGATGAGTCCTTGGACGATTCGCCAGTTTTGCAAATGTATATGTTCCTACCCGCCACGGCAAACGAGCTATTATTGCGCCAGTCAATGTCAAACAGCTGCGATTCGCTATTAAATGTCCATGTGTTATTTCCCCCTACATTACTACTACCAGTGGCCCACAGATATACTTTCTTGACGGACATAGACAATAGATAATCTGCTTTTTTGTTCCATTTGACTGCAAAGACGGCATTGGAGTTGTTTTGGGTGGCGAGTGGTTGTTGGGAAAATGTGCTAGTAAGACTGCCGGTCGCAGTGTCCCAAATTCGACACGCACCGTCAGAACAACCCGTGGCTAATAGCGACCCGTCAAAATTCCAGTTTTGCGCAAATACATTCTTCGCTGACCCGCGTTCGGTCTTGTGCCTCAAAGATAGCTTCTTGTTCTCAAGATCTCGAATGTTCCAAATCTTAGAGGTATAATCAGATCCACAAGACGCCAGCATATTTGGATTAACAGGCGCCCACTCGGCACTAAAGATTTCGCCCTTGTGACATGCATCAATTCGCTTCATTTCTAACTTTACATCACCCACATCCCCGTACATTCTCTCTACACTGTCTTCCAGTACACTCCGCTTGGCACAAAAAAAACATTATTAATGTTAGATAAAAGTATTGCAACAAGGATTACTATAACTAACTAGAAATAAAGATACAATATGCCTACCTTTGGCTCTTCTAGTTTAATCCGTTTGCCTCCTAGTGCATCCAAGGGAATAATCCTCTTCCCTTCACATACATGTTCGCCAATCAATGAAAATGACTGCGTGCATTCAATCACAGTTCCTTCCTCAAGTACGTGTGTCTCTGCTTCAACATACTGTAATGCTATAACGAATAATATTTAATGGTTACACTAACGCTTATATAACTTGTCACTAAGAGTCATTGTTTTAACAACCAAATAACACCCACATACTGCTTACTCACATACCTTTTTGCATGTAATAGATAAGGGAACCAGACTTTACTTCTCCACCATTGATCGTGGACTTGAATACATAGCTTTCGTTGCCAAACACATACGCTGAATGTTTGAAGCCTAGTTGGTGTTTATACGCAAAGTGTGTGAGTCAAAAGAACGTGGTAAAGTTATAAAGAGACAATCCAACCCCCTTAATCACCAATAGGTAATTCAATTATGGCCCACTTAACAAGCTAAACTGAAATTGAATTTGTTAATATATAAAAAATAGTTGATTGATAATCTTGAAAATTGTTTTTTTTGTTTTTTTTTACTAAATAAAAAACATTAAACAATTTCACCCAGTGTATAAACCCCAATTCAGGTTTACACATTGACACTGGATCAATACCAACCCCGTTCTAATTTAAGACCACAGAACCCCCATTTCTTATCGATTGGCACCCATAAAAAACACTGGTCGCCCGCATTACCTGACTCTAGTAGATATCGATAAATCAAATAATTGATATCCTCTGAGCGTAGCATATCGATTTAATCAATGCACTCATTACTAGATGCTGACATCAAAGGTATATTTACCTTGAAGATATAGATATTTGCGACCCCACCAATATTATATTTTTTTTGTTAGTAAAAAAAATCAACATGCGTATTATTATTTAACCACAGATAACGATCAGTTGCCGTCATTGATCATTAATAAAAAGAAGACGCGTGACGATGCGAGCGAGATAAAGAGCAATGATAAACGTCCAATAATTACTGCCACCAATATTCCGCGTAAGCCTCTTATTACTTGCTTAGTTCTAAATATTAACCACACTCGCCACTAACAGTGCGTCATATAACTCATGGCCAAATCCAGTACTAAACAGACTTAGAAACTTTATGCCTGTTATGGAGCGAGCCAACAATGATTTGAGCTTACATATTGAGAAACAAGGGGCTAAAAATGTTCAAATAGACAACCAATCAGAGTCTGAATCAGACGAAGGAGCGTCTACTCAAAAGATAGAACTCAATATTCAATTGACAGATCTACCAGAAGACAATGAGAATGCTGATTTTGAAGACTCATTTGATGCAGCCGTTATAAGTGCTACGAAACCGCAAGCTAAAGTCCAAGAAACATCACCAAAGATCCAAATTCTTAAATAAACACCCATTAAGGGTGTGTTTATACATCAGTACAAGTCCGGATTAAATTCTCCGCCAAACAAGCTTTGCATAGAAAGTGGCTCTTTTACACGAGTGGCTGTTAAATATGGTACGAATAAATAAATTTAGTTTAGTCATTGCTCTAGAATTAGTATAAGTAAGTGTATATAATAGGATATTTACAAACTTACAATTAGGTACAATTTTTAGCCAGGAGTTGACATGGAATGCACATTTAAAGCCGTCTTCGAGGGCGTATCCCTTGCTGCAGAAGTAAACCTAAACATTCGGGAGTAGGATAAATAGTTATATTGTTAGTATAGCCCGTGCATCAAATGCGGTCCATTAGAGTAGGTGATTATAGCATTATACAGACATACCAGGTTAATCATCGGTAATTTCTTGTCTTTGCATGCGTTAATCATGTGTTTAAAGGTTCCCTTTGGAATTACAAACCTGTCATTATCGACATTATCGTCGTGTTTAATTAATTCCTTAGTTGCAAATTCGATAGTTTTCCATGGCATGGACGTTAATGTCATAAGCACATCCGATGGTTTAGCATCCTCCTTATCATTCACACACTGATACTTGAGTGGTAGAGTGTTCCTAATATACATCATGCATTTAGTAGAGAACGAGATGTGTTATTTTGACAATTTGGTATTAATATTATCAATATCCCACCCTAATATGGGAGATAGCTGCCCTATTTTACTTACCCTACTAAAATTTTATGAAGCTCCATGGGTGAGTTGTGGCCAGATAAGTTGATGATCGAGTTAATGTGGAGAAATTTGACCATTGCCATTATGTCCTGGACGAATAGAGAACCCTTTCCCTTGATAATGGGCGACCTTTGCTGAATAACAATTAAATTGGCGGATGCAATGTAGTACACTTCCAAAGGGCATGCAAGTTCGCCTACCAACTGTTGCTCTTCGATCGCCAACGGATCAGTCCCTGAAATTGGATAAATATAAGCGTTTGCTAGAACTCCGATTTTAACCCGTTCGTCACTATTCGCAAGCAATAATTCCACAGCTATTTGTCCTACTTTCCCAGCGGTGTAATGCGGCTTTAATAATTTAAAATTTTTATTAATTCTAGACCCATCATTAACACCCCAACCCATTAACTTGAATAAACATAATCAAAAAACATAAAAAAGGTGAGAACCCCCTTACTAGATAAACCTATAACTTACCCATAACAGCGACAAATTTTCATCTAATATTTGATTATTGAAATTTTGATTCGCGTAAAACATTTATTTAAAAACAATAATTACAACATTGAAATATATTATTACTTGATTAATACTATTCTAATGAATAGACTTGGTTAATATTAATTGAATTATAATATGCATTATGGGACTGGGAAAAGGGTAAAAAAATAGCTTTAGATGGTTACCAAACATGCCGTTGAGGGCAATTTAGATCCTTCCGCGAAAAGGGAAACTATTGGCGGAGACACTCTGTATAAAGAGACTGAAAATATTGTAATGCCGCCGTATTATCTAGAAAACTCGTATTACGCCGAGAAACGTATGATTGGGACCGGGAAGGCTGCCGGAAGTTTGGTGGATTTTGACAAGGACGAGTTTGTGCCGCGTGAAAATACTGATACTAGTGGGAACCGAGAATACGCTAATAAGTTGTTGGGTCTAACCGACCCCCAAACTCAAGATCCTGCACTTGAGATGAGCCAACATGTTCGACACAAACAGTCCTTCAATGAGTATCGGGTCGAACATAATCACGACAACTACCCAGCATATCCCCCACACCAATCAATTAGTAGATCAGATCACGAGCCTAGCTATATCTCACCACATCGTAATGAGTTTCACCATAATACTAATAACAATATTCATTCACTACATAATCAGTACCAGCACGCCGTGCCGGCTTACCCTTCGCAAACACATGTAGTCACACATCCAAGATTGCCACAGGAGGGAAAAATCAAAAGATTCAATACAACATCTTCGCCTTCAATCCAAATTAAAAATAATAATAATAATAGCTGCTTTGATAGTAACGCCAAATACGCTCACCCGTATAATAATATTATCCATCCTCCGAATCAGCATCAGCACATTGGACAAGTTAGACAACCTGAGTATGTAGCATACAACTACCACCAAGAGTATGCCCAATGCGACCCGGTTGGCCCTGTTTTCTACAATTATCCAAATAGTTCAAGTACAAGCCAGGTGTACTATACTATGCCATTCCAACAAACTCGAACCCCGTCGAAATCTGTTTCTAATAAAGCGCTGAAGAAGAACAAGAGCAGTGGTGGGAATTCGCATCATTCTCTGCCTACTCCGCATAATACAGCGTACAATAATGGGCCGTTTATCTTACCGGTAAGATCACCATTAATGTCGCCCTTAATGGGTTCGAATTACGGCGGGACTGCGCATACAATCGAATATCTGACAATTCCAGTGAGTAGCAACTTCCCTATCTACCCACAATCGCAGCCATACACGTATAACCAGCACTTGCCACCCCATGCATCCACAGCAATAGTCCATCCCGATATGATCGCAGTCGCCTTCAAACAATTGTCGATCTCTTCGCCTTCTTCTCCTACCATGAGAAATAACATTAATAATATAAACAACAGCAACAACACCTTCCCTTCACGAGCGAATCTCCAACATTTATCAGGATATTCCCCAGACTACCAGGTGGTGAATTCAGCCATTAGTGCTTCAAAGGGGGCCACATTGGTACCGTATAATGCGCTTTCTGAGTACAGGGGACAATTGGTGCGGCAATCAATGGACATGCATGGCTCGCGGTATATCCAGGACATATTGACCCCCGCATTGTCTAAAACAGACTTGCTGTCGATTTATGGCGAACTTATTGGCAGTTTTGCACGATTGTCGGCCAATGTGTTTGGAAACTACGTAGTGCAAAAGATGATCGACTTGGGAGACAGCCAGCAACAACTGCTAGTGTTCAATGAATTGGCGAATGACATTGTTAAGCTCAGCTACAATGTGTTTGGCTGCAGAGTCATCCAGAAACTTATCTCTGTAATCGACCACGTCCACCAGCAACGTATTTTGAAAGAACTAGAAAAAAACGTCATCGATTGCATCTTCGACCAAAATGGGAACCATGTTTTCCAGAAATGCATAGAATGTATGCCGTCCGTAGACCTTCGCAAGTTTATAACTACAAGCTATGTCCAACATGCATATAATATAGCCACTCATCCGTACGGGTGCCGGGTGCTTCAACGGATCTTGGAGACGCAAATCGACAAACACCACTTCATGATTATTTTCGAGTCCCTCTATCCATCATTCACAGATTTATTCTACCACCAATACGGAAACTATGTTGTCCAACACCTCATCCAGTACAGCAATAACGACACGCTGGACCGTACCTTAGAACTAATTAAGGGAAATGTTTTCGCAATGAGTCTGCATAAATATGCTAGTAATATCATTGAAAAATGCCTCATCCACGGAACGATCCAGCATAAACACGAAATCCTCCTTGAAATTCTTCCAACAACCCTAAGGAATCCGACAGTAGATAAAGAATGGGAAACAAATCAAACCCAAGTGAGCTTTCATGGACAAACAGATGTCGCTGGTGATAAAATCGCCACGTTGAACACCACAGAAATTGCATTTGTGCAACTCATGAATGATCAATACGGAAATTATGTTATTCAGCGGTTGATTGAAACTTCATTTTTGCTAAACCGCGAAATTATCCTCGACGCAATTGTTTTTTACTTTCCTCATATCAATAACTCAACCTATGGAAAAAGACTCAAAGAGATTGCAACTACAATTCTTGATAACTCAATTTCTACAAAACAACATGTAATGGCCAATACCCATAACACTGTCGACAGTATAACACCAAATTGACCGACATTTGTATATTAATTAATCAA
This sequence comes from Ceratophysella sigillata, assembly GCA_034693865.1. NCBI lineage: Eukaryota > Metazoa > Arthropoda > Collembola > Poduromorpha > Hypogastruridae > Ceratophysella > Ceratophysella sigillata. The sequence continues at coordinate 30,893 of JAQFXY010000196.1, forward strand.
CACCTGACACCTGATACTTTTTTTTTTTGAAAGAAAGATACACCCACACACATATCAACAATCTAATAATTATTGAGAAAGAGGCAACCCATAGTCTCTCCACATTTTGATTGATATTGTTACACCCCTTTGTACATTATTTCACCAATAAATTTTAATTTATTTTACATTAGATACAAATAAGAAGGAATTAATATATTCCAAGCAATGCCTTTTAATTGCCGTTAATGTAATCAGTAATAGGGAGATTATGGTATTAGATCGAAACACTGTTCCGACTTTAGGTTTATTGAGTATTATATGCATTGTAAATTGAGCGTGAAAAAATAGATCTGCATATTGTTATAAAATCTCCGAATTTTGACGACCTAACTGATGCTGTTGAAAATTATATAGACTATATTGTAAATTTTTTTAACTAATTTGAAGAAGCATTGTTGTTGCCACCCTTTTCGCGTATCTTTTGAACCTTTTCTAGGCCCCGTAACCCCTCTTTAATTTCCATTTTTTTAATTTCTTGCAACTCTTTGTTGACTTCATCCCACATGTCCTTGATATCTCGCTTGAACCGGGCAGAGAAGTTGTAGTGCTTTATACGTTCCTTGTCCGAAGTGACCTTTTCTTTAAATTGCTGGGCGACATACTCGATGCATTCAAAGACGTCGTCTGTCCCCTTGTACTCTGGGAAACAGACGGTAAGCGGGTTCTTTTTAAGGGAGGTTTGGAATAAATCCTTTTTGTTCAAAAATAAAAATATCGGGGTCTTGCTAAACACACTACTGTTCACTATTTGCTCAAAGACATCTAATGCCTCGTGCATTCTCATCACACTTTCATCCTCATATAATACAGAACAATACCCGTTAAGGTTGACAAGATATATGATTGCAGTCACATCATCGAAACAATGGATCCATTTACGACGCTCATTGCGCTGACCTCCTACATCAATTACCTGGTAGTTAATAGGACTCTGGACAAATTCGGTCGATACTATTCCGGTTGTGATGATACGCGCCATAATACAATCCATCTCCTCAGGTATAAAATCTGATTCGCAAAACCGCTCTAGATTCTCGAAATAATAATCCACGGAGTCAAGCAACCAAAACTCAGTACGGCGCTCAAATACTGCACGAATTGGCTCACTTTTCCATAAAATACCAATACTTTCAATCACCTCGGGCGACAATTGGCACGTAGAGTCCTCAAATTCATATCCGCTCACAACGTCCATGTATCTCAATAAAGTTTCGTCAATTACCTCAACAGGTGGCGAAACATCACGGCATGCATCAATAAGTGTCTGCATGCTCTGCAAGGAGTTTCGTTTTAGGTTAACCGTCACTAAATTCAACTCTTCCTGCGAAAATTCGATCTTGTTAATCAGTTTAATCTGCTTTAATACTGTACTTTTCCCACATTCTCCAGCTCCTACAGTAGCGAGTGTATTCATTATTGTGTTATCATATCAATGTATGGTAATGCATAATTCAACAAATAATTTCCAATACTATTGATCATTCAATTGAAATAACCAGGGGGGCGGGTCCAAATAATAAATTAAGATTATGCACAGAAAAAAGAAATGAGAAAAAAAAAGAAAAATAAGGGGGGGACTGGACCAGGGCCAAATTTTTCTAATTATTAATATTTTGAGAAAAAAATAGTTATAACATATTTGCATTTCAATAAAAAGTCAATCTAGCTGTATTATTACTAGTATTATAAACAAAGCATGGTCTATATCTTAGTTTCTCATACCTAATAAAAGTACTTTAAACTTTAGAAGCGATTTGTATCGTTCTTCTTCCAATAATAAATTGACACTTGATTCGGACTCATTATTTTTTGAGCCGGACTCGGTTTTTTTAAAACAAGATTTTAATAATTTGCTCATTTAGGCGAGAGACTTCCTCGTGTATGTCTGGCCTCTGTCGTGGGTAATATTATTGTTAATTTATTATCGAACAACTGGTTAGTGAAAAAATAAGTGAACCCTCCCGGCATAGTAACTTTGGCTTTATTCTATAAACCGCCAAATAACCAATGTTCCAACACCGCATTACAAATTAGTACTAATTTAAATATACATATACACAATAGTATTGTTATTAGTGCTAGGGGTGTATTTATTCAGAGTACCCATCTTCATCGTAATTATTATTATTATTATTAAAGGTGCCCTTTTTAGCGCTGCTACCGGTGTAAGAGGCTTGGGAGCGGTACATGTCTGCAATACGGAGAGATGATGTGGCTTCTTCGGGAGTTTTGTCAGGACGCTCCCGAACAAGACGGGGAAAGCGTAAAGATATTCCTTTGCCAGGACATACTTCGCCAAATGCTGATTGGTAGACGGGTGATAAAGTGAAATCAGCGGCTTTGATTTCCAATACTTTGGTGGCTTCGAGCCAGACGTCTGGGTCAGGGCCTGAGTGCTGATAATACGACTTTTTGCGCTTGTCTGGGATGACTTCTTTCTTAAATTCCTCGTACAAGCTTTGTAAAACGGCATCCGATAATCCAGTTCCAATCTTACAAATCGTCTGGTATGTTTCAGTCTCTGTATCGTAACTTGCCAGTAAGAAAGCTCCAAACAATCCTTTTCTCTTTCCTGCGCCATAGTCTGCGCCGACCACAACTAAATCTAAAGTATCCCCCACTGCTTCCAAGTAGTCCTTTTTAAGCTTGAACCAACTTTTGGACCTAATAGCTATTTCATAGGTAGCATTTTCCACTAACGATTTCACCATGAGTCCCTCGGTGTTGTCACGGACCGCCTGTTCCATAAATAGGAATATCTTATCCTCAATATCATGTTCTGAAACAGTCTCTGAATACATCTTGTTTGGATTAGTAGTTATAGTCTCTGCAAATTTAGAATCTGCTATATTACTCTCACAAACCAATCCACCTTCCACTAGAAACGAGTGGTTACTAGATTCAGTGGCCAATTTAAGTGGCAGTTTATCTTTTCCTGGTTTGATTATTCGGGTGACGTCTAAATAAGTGGCAAATTCAAAGACGCCTTCTACCCGTTGAAAATATTCAGCTAATATTCTTCTGCGATCAATAAATGGCTTTTCAACTAACGATTTACCATTGAGATAGAGTAAATCAAAGACATAGACAAGCACCTGGACGGATATGGCTTCAGACTGGACATTCTTTCTTTTTCTTGTTGTCAATACTTGAAACGGGAGTATTTTTTTGGTCTGGGGATCGTATGCTACAACTTCAGCGTCCAAAATAAAGTCTGTTGCGCCTTGATCTGCAGTCTGCTTCACAAACGCCTGCATTTGGTGTAAAATCTCTGGGTATTTTTGCGTGTTATTTTCCATATTACGGCTGTATATATACATGTCACCCTTAGAGGTACTGTGTATTTGTGCCCGCTCGCCATCGTATTTGTACTCACAGGTAAAATTTCCATCTTTAAATTTATCGAATATTTCGCTGTATGCTCGGCATGGATTTGCTAACATGGGTGACAGCGGAATGCCAGCAGTTAGTGAGCAATGGTGTAATAAGTCGCGGATTGGAAATTTATAGATCGCCTCAATAATTCGACCCATATGTGGAAGCTCTAAGTACGCCTTTTTAATAATACCATGCAGCTCCTTATGCCGCTCTTTATATGCTACAGGGTCTTCTGTTATTAGTCTTTCTTTCTTATTTATAGGCCGCTGATCATCGAGTGTCATTGCTACAGCATGGGCTAATGCCTGAAGAATGGTGGAGTCAGAACAACCAATTCGTAATTTTCCAGATAATGCTCGGAACAGAAACTTAGTCTCAACGCCCTTTGAGTATGTGTACAATTTTTTAATCTCATCTGTCTTTTTAACCACAGATTTGTTGCCCGTCATTTCAGATATTAAATGGAATTTATCAAATACCCCGCAAAGAGTTAGAGCACTGCTTTTTAATAAAAGTACCTGCGATGATTTGTACTTTTGCGCCAATACCCCGAGATCTAAATCATTCTTATATGTCTCTTTTATGGCCTTCACAGATAACCCCGAAACGTCCTTTAGAATGGAAAATAACACCCCTTCGCCTATCCCTAACTCCTTGCCCATATAACTTGGTGCCAATTGGTTCAGTGTCATGTATATTGAAGGCTCAAGTTCAGCTCGCGATAAACTAATCACCGACGCATAATAGTTCCCCAAATACTGGCTGATCTTCAATCGGCTACTAGTCTCCTCTAAACACTGCAAAGTCTTGGCAAATGCAAAATATGGAACAGGCTCTCCCGCACCCCAACACGCATCACGTACAGGATCATAGCCCTCCTTGCTCGGGTCATAAACCAAGGCTTTGCCCACATCTAACAGCTCAGTATTAATAGAAGTAAGCAATGTTAATATTAAGATGTCATGTAATATTTATCAGTATATAATTGGATGAATAAACATACCACGATTGACAATTAGCTCCTTTTGCGGTGGAGACGTTAATGGTGGCTCCTCCACCGTTTCGCTCGCCAAAAATGTTAATACTTCCTCTCCCTTTGCCGTTCCTTTGACTCGTTTAGCCGCTGCTAGTTTAGCTGTGAATAATTTGATCATTGGTTTAATACACAAAATTAAAATAAATATTCAAGAGGATGACACCTCCACCAATCCAATATTATACTCCCATGCATTAATCTAATACGAATTATAATACATCAGCCATATCATACATTAAAAGTTTATTAAATTCATTCTACATACTTCCGAAATTTAACATCGATTGCACCCTCTTAGGTGGCGCTGACATTGGTAATTTTTTATTAATAATCTCAATAATAACAATATTGATTAATCATTCGTTGTACTGGTTTGTTATTAATCAATTCGGCCATTTCCCATGCGGTTTTGGACACTTTTTCGTTGCTTATAGAAATGGTGTACACGGTGTTCAACATTGCTATATCGTAATGGATTATTAGCTTAATAAGGGGGGTATTATTCATTGCGATTGCTAGCAATAATGGCGAGTTACCAGATGTGTCCACGGAATTAAGCATCGCGATTGACGTAAGTATGGCATTGCCATTGATATTGCCCTTAGCCCCGTCTATACTTACGCATGTAGTCATGGTGGATGTTACATTTAAGGAAGAAAAGCTTTCAAACATACTCGAAGTGAACATTGACCCATCCTGGTGAGAATAGCAAAGATTTTCGTTTAGTGAATTTATGATCATACGAACAATCGATACACTACCCGCCAGTGACGCAAAATGTAGGATATTCTTTTTATCGATCGATTTGCAGTGCAGTTTCAATGGATGCTTTGTTTTCAATAATACAGAAAGTGTCTCAATTGATTGTGACATGATCGCATAATGTATTGGCCGCAGTCTATTTAAGTCTTTAAATGCGTGTGAATATGGCTTCTTTTGTAGTATAACTTCTACCGCTTGGGTATTATTAAAAAAACAAGCTATATGAAGAGGTGTTATATTCTTAATATGGTCGTTGTTACTAGATTTGGATGCTGTTTTTAATAATTTAGGACACTTTGTGCATAGCAACTCAACGATCGCATTAGATGATCGCATTGCGGCAAAATGAAGTAAATTGTACCCGTATTGGGGATCCGTGTAGGTTAAAAAAGTAGACCCTGGTATATTAACTAAATTCATTAATAGCTCATAATTATTGTAAACTATAACTGCAATTATAAGCTCCATGACAAGTAATTTGGGATTAAGCTCAGTCTGTATTCCTAGATCATGCGGTAACTCGTCCACTTGTTCCTCCATATCATCCGAATCCTGGCCTGCTGATCCTGATCCGCTGCTATTAGTAGATGCAATAGTTCCCAAATCCGCTTCCTTATTAGAATCAATAAAGTTGCCCCAATCGGATACCTTATTTATAAATACACGCCCTACTGTTTGCAGATCAATTAATTTTTGATGCAACTCAGCTTCCATAGTTAAAGTAACCGACTTCCAATTTGAATCACACGATATAAACAGATTCACAAGTTCGTTTTGGCTCTTTTGCACAGATGTAATAAACAAATTTCTGCAATGGTTGCTGTTTTCAAACACTTTTTTTTTTTCGATCGCATTAAAGTTATAGTATATATACATAACAAGTCCATGATTCTTATCTTTAGCAGCTTCGTCGATAGATGCATTATCCATATTCATTATGTAAGGCGGGATAGAATAAATTCCTCTTTTTAAGTCGCGGCTAGCTTCTTCTCCAAGTAAATAACCAGAAGGACGTTCCCGAAGTTTCATGCAAAGATAGGTGCTTAATTTAGAATTTAAGGAATGTTTGTGGCATATTTGGAAAAAATGCTCTAAATACAAGGTTTTAACATCCTGTTGGCTATTAACTGATTCAATTATTGAATCGTCTAATAATTTATATGCCAACCGAGACATGTGGACTTTACTGGACTTTTTAAGATCAATAAATATAGTGTAATGCTCTTCCAATAATTCGCTGCACAATTGATAATTCTTCGAGTTATATGCTAATTTAAGGGATGTGGACACTAGCTTGGTCTTACCCTTGCTACTCTGAGAGTGTAAATAAGCTTCAATTCGTGTGTTTACGCTCGACAAAACAGTGATTGACTCGTTTTTACGCAGACATGAGAGGAGTCTCGACATGGTTGAAGTTTTGTATACTGGATTAGTGACCATGAAGTACATTGGGCAGTAATTATAGACATTATTTCCCACCAATAGCATTATTAATTGATCTTCCAAGTTTAATATGGCCGTAAATATTGATATTAAGACGTGCACTAGCACGGGTGACGATTGTTGGGTCGCATAATGAAATACTGAATTTAAATAAGAATCCGTCAAACATAGTTGACTGCATAAATCTTCGCGAGAAATTACGCCTGGATTGTTATTGATTCTATTATAAGAACTATCCGTGTGACACACAAAATCTACAATTGATGTAACCACATTCGTCTTGTTGTATTGACATAACAAATGAAATACCGTTTGAGCTTTATCCAATGTATGTAACATGTTAAGTTGCGACCAATTGTCTTTAATAAATGCAAGAAGCACAGAATCCGAGCTTTGTGCATTTCCACTCGATGTTAATATAGCTAATAATGATATAGCTACTGACTGTGAGGTTTCACTATTATTTCCATTACCATTACTGCCACAAGACCCAGGGGCTGATTCTTCTAATAGCATGTCTTGATCATTAATTTTAGTCGTATTGCTCATAGGATTAGTGGTGTTTACACAGCTAGCATTAATATCCTCTTTATCAGGAGCCATTAATGACATTGATGTAATATTATTGGTTTTAATTTCATTTACTGGAGTTGTTGAACCAACTAAAGAGTTATTTAACGGCGGAGTCAGTGTAGTTGGGCGGTAAATGAAATCAATAACATGTTCCATTCTTAGCTGAATAGCTAGTTGTAAAGGTGTATGTCCAGCCTTGTTTTTTATATAAATAAGGTCGGGGTTATTCAATAGACACAGTTTAAATAAATAAAAATACAATTCATTGGCCGAGTTTCGGATGAGGTAATGGAGGAAGGAGTCATGGTACTTGTTGTCGACTTCTAGAAAATCGAGTCGTTTGCTGTTAATAAGGGCGGTTGCAAGGGTGACGAATTCTTTGTTTGATTCAAAACACAAGTACTTTAATAATGCCGACGACTTGATGTCGCTGAGTGATTCGAATTGCTTGCTAAGATCGACAGCAGCATGATTTATGATCAGGGATATGATTTTATAATATCTGTTTTCAATTGCATACGACAGAAGACTTTTATTAGATTCATCAACAGCATTGAGATCAGCGCCAGCAGCAGATACCAAGAACTCTAGCAATGCCAGGTTATTAAACTTAACCGATGAAAAGACCCACTTGTCCTTATTTACCTCCATAATATCCTTCTTGATCGTAATAAATCGTAAAGATGCCTGGGAATAGGAAGAGGTAGTCGGATCCAGCAATTGTTGTAGCGCAATCAAATGGTGTAAGGCAATATACGTCTCTTTAGCACACGTTGTGCCGTAATATGGCACTAGTTGCTGTAATTCGATTGCCGTCTTGTTTTGAAGATCAGCTCCTCCTCGATCCCCTTCATTCACTGCCATTGATGACGAAGTTAATTGAGAACACTCGTCCACGTACCATGGGTCAATTATATGGAGGGACAAACAATCGAGTTTATCGAAAAAAATGCTTGACAATGAGTAATCTAGCATGTCGATTGCATTGGCTTCACATAGTATCCCAAATGGAGATATCAAAGCCATGTTTTGGCTTAAGAATAATGCTTGAAAATAAAAATTATCGCGTTTATCCAATAATTCCTGCTTCGTAAGGCTTTCATAAATATAATCCGTTACTACCTGTAATAGGTCTAATTTCTTGGAATTCGCTATAGCATGCAACAAAGTGTCTCCGGTTTCCGGGCACTGGAATTTAAATAATTTACAAACCATGTTACCACTGTCTTCTCGTTTAACAAGCTCTAAAAAGCTAAATAAGAACCCAGTCGTAACATCACCAAGCTTTATCCTTATAAATAGCTTACCTAGTCCCGATCGACCCGCCTTAAGCTCGTTCACGTATGATATTATTGGCTGGTCGTGCGTGACGACTATACCATCCTGGCATGCCTTTTTAACTTCACTCGTATCCTCTTCTAGCCACTCATTGTTTCTTTTTAGGCGACTATTTTCTTCTATCACGGTTACATTCATTTCCATATCCACAACTTTGACCACTGTACTAGGGCTGTAAGTAAGTTGGTCTGCAACGCCTCTGGAACCCCCTGAATTATTCAAATTATCGATCATTAGTCTTAGTTTCTCTATAATAAACTTTAGCAAGTCCGTGTAATATCTAAATAATGGTTCTATAGGCTCGATTTTAAATCCAGTTTTCAATAATGAGGCCGCCCATTCCAATCGCTGAATTTGGTTTCCTTGTGCATAATACTTTTCTTTTAACCGGGGATATACTTTAAGAAGCTTTTCTAGTCGTACACTATAGCTTTCATCTATAGGAAGTTCAGAAAGTTTGATAAGCGACATAAGTTGTTCGTATTTTTCAACCAATTTATGCAATCGAACATGTTTATCCGGCTCAGCCCGAACAAGAGACTCAACACCTGGAAAGTCTTTAAAAACATATAATGTGAAAAACTCATGGATATTAGCTAACAATGTGTCCACAAGTTCATTGCTCGAAGTATAAATTTTCGCCTCGTTTGATTGTGAAAATACAAACTCCATCGCTGCCATTTTAATTATGTGCACTCTCAATAAATTATTATGCATACATACACAGTTTAGTAAATTAACATAAACTTCATATCAGCGACTTAATTATTAGTCGTTAACTTTACAATTTTTTAACTGCAAGTTTTAAACATTCAATGACCGAAGTAGACATCGACCCAGAATCGCTACATGGTTAGTATATATGCCAAGTATTAAGAATAATATTATTGTTTCATACAACCATTATTTTATAAATAAAATGCTTAGGACACAATCATGTATTTTAAATATTTTTTTTATTAATAATATACTTAATAAGTTTTGGCGAGGGGACGGAGGAAAAAGGGATCGGCAAGATGGATTTGCGGCATGAGATTCAGTGGAGCGCATAGTATTTGGCACGCGCCGTATTGTTCCTTAGAATCATTTATTTTTAATTTATACGGTTGGTACTCTTATTTACACGCATATTATGTATATCAGGTGTTGACGCAGTTTGCAGAATATAGACACATGATCGATCCAATCAACAACCGATCAGGAACTTCTAAAAAAGCGATAGTAATACTAATTATCGCAACGATTATGTTTATGTATGTGAATATACTGTTGTGTTTTTGCTATGTCTCAGACCCAGGCCGAATCCATAGCGGTAATTATTATAATTACGTGAAACAGCCATTGAAAAATGAAAATGAACTTAAATATTGCGAAGAGTGTGAAATAGTTAAACCAGAAAGAGTTGCACATTGTTCGAGGTGCCAGTCATGTGTCTTGGTGATGGACCATCATTGTACATTCATTAACAACTGTGTGGGGATCAATAATATTAAATTGTTTTACAATACCCTTGAATTCACTTGGTTATACAATGCCTTCATGTTTTTCGTAATGGTGACAGTCGACATATACATTCTCAATCGAACTGATGATTACAGCAAAGACATTACACTAGAATTACTAAAGGAAACAACACAAATTGGGCAAGACGCGCTTCGATATATGTATTTCAACAGCGATACTAAAGAAATAATATATTCCATTCCCCGGATGTACTTGCACTACAGTTTGCTTATCAATACAGCCACATGTACGCTATCCTTACTCTGGCTTTGGTTTTTGCGCAACGCAGTCATAGGAAACACTTCGCTTAATATATCTACGTTGGAAATATTGAAAAAACAAAGAGAAATAGCCATTAATAATAAAAAGAAGGGGAAATGTTGCAGTAATGATCATGAGTATAATGAAGACTACGTGTCTAACAACCCACTTACGAATACCATACTTACCAAGGTGCCTGATGTTATTTTAAAGATCCCCGACGATTTATCTGCCCCTCTTCCTAATTCAACCGAGTCAACAATTAATCATGAAATTAATCTTGCAAAATACAATTCGGGGGATAAGCATTATAACGTGCAAAAAGTATTTGGAAAGACCTTTAAATCATGGTACAATATCTTTGACAACTCCTTATACATTAACTATGAGTACGAAAACAGGATTTATAAGATTTTAAATGAGGAAGATACATTCGATAAAGCCATTACCCACGATTTTGTCCCATTTAATCCAAATTACCACACAGGAGTGGAGTTCGTAACATACAACAATAACACTATCATAATTCAAGTTTAAAAAAGGCAGAGAACCAGTATTCTTACGATAATTTATGTCTTCCACAAACGATTTAAAGGTATAATCGAGAATTAATTACTCAAAAGATTATATATAAATATAAAGTATTAATTTAGTTATTTCTATAGATAGATGCATTTATAATATAGTGAGGCGAAGTTTTTAAAATTAAATGACTTCTAACTTTTTTTTATATATATATTTTCATAACAAAATTAATCTACTGATTTACATAAACGTAATCAACCCCGGCACCCTCCGACTCACATCATATCTAATTCCACTTTCACTATGGTAGAAAGATTCATTGCAAGAATTATTTGATATAGCGGATATGTCCATGGAAAATTATAAACCCATGTTTGGGTTAAATAGTTTGGGTCGTATTAGTGACAAAAATGAAAAAAGCTTGTTGGCATTTATCGATAAAACGTACGACACCATGGACAATTGTAATCAAAAGGAAGATCATGAAAAGGTTATAGTCTATGGGAGTATTATAATCCAACTTTCAAATTACGTAGTTAACCGGAATAAGCTCAATGATAACAAACTAATGCATACAATTCAGCTTATGGAACACATCAAACCAGGTCTTGTTAAACAATATAACGAAAAGAAAAGGAGAAAAGAACAGGAGTTGGTGCTTACCAATGCAGATATGATGATGTTGAACTCTGAATTTGAAGCACCAAAGCAATACCAACAGATCGACCCATTTGTACAGCAATTATTAGAAATGTACGATCTTATCTCGGGCATGGACTTGCTACGGTATATTCAAGCATGCCCTAACGATATAGTATTGATCGACATTCAACCTAAAATGGGAGATGATACTTACCATATCAAGTTTGATAATCAATTGGAGATCCCTAGAGAGTATATCCTTCAAGGAACTGACTCAGTAATGAGACATATGATGGGTGAGTTGTCGGAATGGATCCATTTGTTTAAAACAGTGAACAATGTAATATTTGTTGATTCAGAGCCATGTATACGTAACCAAACTTTGATCTATGGAAAGGATAATTTACTCACTTCAGCTATAAGCGTAATTTCTATAATAGAGGGACTCAATGACCAATTAACGACATCGTCTATTTTCAAAAATAAGCCTAAATTGGTGGCTGGGGGAATACAAGAAATTAAAAAAAACTGCAGCCGAGAGTTACCACTAGAATTGTCGATTATCGCCGCAACTAATTATTATCCTGATTTATCCTCGCCAAATAAGATAAACTCTGCAATATATGAGCAACAAGTTGATAATATGTACGATAGGTTCGGATACCCGGAATTGAATGATGTGACTATCAGCAGAGATCCTAACATGACATTAGTGGAAAGAGAAGCACTTCACAACGAAACTCTGCGCTCTCAATATAAACAACAGGTCAACAATAATAAACATAATAAAAACATCAGAGGATTAAACAGTGATGATTATTTGCGACAGAATCATACAAATAATGATGCATTTAATTTGCACAAATCAATGATAGCTTCTTCCACCAGATCAGACTATGAAGTAGATAAATTGCATGAACTCTATAACACGGACAAATCGTCTTATATTAATTCTCTAAATGATTTTAATGAAGATTACTTCAACGACAGTGTTAGTGTTGACAACCAAAATACAAGGGCTCTGAAAAGTAAATTTTCGTTCCATCCAGACAGATTAGGAGCAGGTATTAATGGGCTATTTAATCTGGGTAATACATGTTTTATGAATGCGGTTATACAATGTCTCAGTAATACAAAGTTATTGACCTATTTTCTGCTCGAACAGTGCGATTTGCCTGACCAGTCACCAGTACCCGTGATTAATCTACTCATTAAATACAAGAAGGTAATGTCGTCACTTTGGATGAAGGAGGAAAGTGACGTTCGACCCTCAGGACTGAGTGCTGCTGTTGTTAATTTATGTCCTGGGCTAACTGGTGGGCACCAGCACGATGCCCATGAATTCCTTTCCCTTATCCTAGACTCATTTAACCAAGCATTTATTAAACTATCACGGCAAGTTTCAATACCTTCTACATCAACACTTAGCGAAATTAATGAGATACAAATATTGCCATGTAATGAAGAATGGTCCAAGTATAAATCGGAAAATCGAACGATCATTTCGGATTTATTTGCTGGTCAATTAAGACGAACAATGAAATGTATAGTATGTAAGCACGAATCGTATAATTATGAACCATTTACTTATTTACAGGTGGAATTTTCATCGTCATTAAAAACATCGCTGCATAATTTCTTTATTACGGAGCAACTTGAACGGAAATGCGAAACATGCAAGTCTGTACACAACTCGATCTCAAGTTCGTTTTTCAGAATAACGCAGCTCCCCTTGTACCTTATTATCCAACTTAAACGGTTTAGTGAATTCGATGGCGGTAAAATAGACGGCCCTATCGATATATTAGAGCATTTAAACGTCTCTGATTACCTCGGTGTTAAACCAGAAGATCATAACAATGCGACATACTCGATATATGCCATTGTAGAACACTTTGGTACATCCTCAGGCGGGCATTACACCTCATATGCGGTTAATTTAAAAGACAGCAAATGGCACTCATACGATGACTCACTTGTGAAAAAGATAGGCCACACCTTCAAGAACCACAATCAAGGTAAAAATGCATACATTTTGTTTTATAAACTCAAGAGTTGGGAATAAATAGTAAGACTGGTTGTAGTAATAATATTAAAATGAGGGCGTGTGTAATATTAACAATCGCATTTACAATTATGCTAAAGCCTTAATGATCGGGTTGTATCTGCATACGGAAGGCCCAAACTCCTCGTATTCTTGTTTAGTTTTGCAGAGTTGGGTGAATGCGGCAGTGGAAGCAAGGTTGGACCCGCCAAACCAGACAGCATAGTTTTGTTTTGAGTGAGAAACTACATTAACATCGATCGGGGTCGGTTTCAAAGAGCCGGAAGAGGCGACTTCGGCCTCTTTAATGCGGGAATCTACAATGCTTTTCACTTCCATTTGTAGTCGCTTATCAAAGTTTTTAAAAGTCGTTGAACCTCCGGATAAAACAATGTTATCGTACAACTTTCTGCGAGTATCGATGGGGCATTGTTGGATGGCTTCATCAACAATGGTTGAAATTGATTTTGTAAATGAGGCATTGACAAATTCAGGATGGAAAAATATTTCGGGGCCCATGAAGCGTTCAAAGGCTACATCACATTTAAACTCACTACCAGTTCCCTGATTAATCGCACGGTACTCTTTAATGTACTTGCTCGGCTCTGCATCGTATTTCCCGAATTCCTTAACAATATCTTGGCATACATATCCGTGCTCCTCTTTGATTTTCTTTGCAGTGATAAAGGATTCTTCCGGCGGGATTGTCGATTCACGCTCTCTTAACAGTTGCTGAACAAACGTAGTGATGTCTCTTCCTGCAATTGGAATGTGCTTAATGGCACTAGATATGATATATCCGTCATACACAGGCAAAACATGCGTCACCCCATCACCGGAATCAATAACAGTCCCTGTAAGTGACTGTTTGCCTCCTTTAGCCGTCCATGATGCCGCAAGGGCTAACACCGCCTGGACTGCAATATGAAGCCCAGGAACATTAAATGTTTCAAACATAATCTCGGCAGTCAACTCTCGATTCTCTGGACTGTTTGCTGGCGGTTCAGTAAGCATGAAATAGTGGTCTTCGCTGTCTACCCGTAGATACTCGTAAATGCATTTCTCCCAATACTTTTCCATCAAATCCCAATCCTCAACCATTCCATGTCGGATCGGATAACTCAACGCATACGTCTTCTGCCGCTCCAATGCTTCATTTCCAATATAAAAGTCTAGGTCATCAAGCCCCTTGTGGATTCGGCGCTGAGAACTGCTCCCTACCTTCGCAGACTCTTTAAACCCTATACATGTCGGAATCACAAAACTAGGACTCGAATTCCCCGCAAACCCTAACTTTGAATAACTGTATTTGAGTACCAATAAATTTCATATCAGAGGAGTTTGTTAATATTATGTACAGCCTATGCATTAGGATATATATAGCGCAAAGTGGGAATTATTATTATTTTTGTTGTAATTTAGCTAGTTATCTTCCCCACAACAACAACAAGATGGTCGAGCAAAAAAAAATTAGATGGAATTTAAATGCAAACCGGCATTACAAATCGGAATTATTCGCGGATAATAATTCAAATGTGCTCATTATGGTATATAAAGGTGATGGTATTATATTAGGGGGTATTTAAATAAATATAGTTACCCTGTTCCATTGTCAATAATAACGTGATCTTTTAAGTGCATGGTGAATTTATTTGGTG